>VZRR01004494.1:119830-165855 GCA_013398015.1 Oreocharis arfaki | reverse complement strand
AAAAAAAAAAAAAAAAGGCCAGAGCACAAGCACTTGAATGTTATGGAATTGTAGTGGAATTGTACACACATTTCTGAGCTCACGTGGCATCAGTCTTTCAGGCAGTCACGTGATGAAATAGTAATTCCTAATGTGATTAGTGTACCCTGTAAGTAAGGGTCTACCCACAAAAGGGTCCATCATATATTTACTGGCTCCTTCCTTTTCGTGTGTGATCAAAAGCCGCACAGGAACCAGCGAACATGAACCGCGTTGTGCTGTAGCCAAAACCTGAGAGTCACGTGCAGACAAAAATGAGAACGATATCTCAGAGCAGCTGACAGCCATTAGATCACTGCCATTCTCCCACAGGAACTGGCTCCAATATTTCTGCCATGGCACTGGGTTTTTTCATGGAGATAATATCACATACCTTTTTAACCTGGCATGGGATTTAGCCACAGGTTTTATGCAGCTAAATCTTGTTCACGCAATGCCTGGAAGATTTGAATGGGCATGATTAATTATTACCTTTTAGCACTTTCTTTTGCATAAAGAATTTAGAGTTTAGGAACAGTCCTTCAGGAAATTACCCCTTAATACCTGTCCCTCAGTACTTCATAAGAAAAAGTTCATTGCAATAATTTTTCACAGATGGAAGTTTTTGGATTTTTTTCTTTTATTCTCCTTTTCTGAACACTCTTTGTCTAATCCCTTTGATTTTTTTTTTCCTCACGGGTTGAAGAGATCATCATCTCTACCAAATTCTTTAGTTCTGATTGTAATTAACAATCACAGCCTGAGCTAAATTATTTACTTGCTGGGCATCTGGCATTTTCCCTGCAATCAGTGACTGAAGGTGACATTGACACACTGGAAAAATCCAGAAAAATCTGAGGTATCATTCAGTTTTTTGCTTTTTATGGACGTTCAGAAGTTACATTTTTAATCTGGTCGACACTTGGCTGTTCTTGGAAAACTAATAGAAACACTCATTTGCCTATGTATTCCCCCAACGAGGTCATAAGCAATTTCAGATTAGATCTAAAACTCTTCCCCTGCCTGTAGCGGGATTATGTCGTGGGATTCTGGTGAAATTTAAATAAACTAACAATCTTTCTTTATGCTGACACAGTTTTTTGTAGGACATTCCCAAACCCTCATCGGATAATTATAGAATTATCTAAGAAATCCACTCACAGGCCAAAGAACTATGCCTCAAAATATACAGCTTGCTCTAGATTGTGTTTATAAGAATAACATCTAGTTTGTGAAATAAAGATAAGCAAATACGGTGATCTCAGAAGAGCTTTGAGCTGAAGGAAGAAACCAAGAACGGGGAATACAGAAACCTGACTCATAAATTGGATGGCTCTCTAAATATAAAGACCTTCTAACTTTTTTGTCCTCAGCCATACATTGGAATATTTCCAAATATTCTGAATATTGTATCCACTGTACTGTGAGTAGGTAAAAGTGGTGGGAAGGAGAGGGGTTATGGACGTAAAAACTTGATCTCTCCACGTAACACTGAGTGGTTAGAGAGGTGCGAGGGGAGCACCATCAGCATGGGCCACCCGGCCCAAAGGCAGGGAGAGCAGCTCACACAGGCAGGGGCTGAGGGGGTGCAGGAGGCCAGACAGACAAACCAGAGTCAGTGCAGAGCTGAAGAGAGAGCTTCTGCTCAGCCACACCCATTCACTGCACTTCAATTTCTGCAGGAGTGGAGAAACACTGGGAAACATTTCACTCGGCCCAATCTCCAGCTGATACTGATCATCCAGTCCACTGACTGCAGTGACCCTCGAAATTTGACCAACCAACTCTCCCCCAAGCATAATGTCCTGGATGTTCAAACACTGTGGCCTCCTGAAATGCCACCCATCCCTTCTTGTCTTTTAAAAGGAGACAACTTCTACATCATGTGCTTAAGAGTTAAAAATGAACAAAACTCCAGATGCGAGGGACATGACATGGGCAGGCACATCAATGGGCTGTGCACCTCTAGCAAGGGAAATTCCCACTATGACTGACGGGCTCTGCAGAACAGGCTCCTGCTGAAAAACGTACTGCACTGATATTTATCTATACACACCATACTGCTCCTTGATGCCCATTTTAAATTCCTAATTGAGCTATTATTTCGGCATCCCAAAAGAAAGTATTTACCTGGGTTTTGGGATTTAGAGCCTAGAAAAATTCTATTCAGATAAGTGGTATTGGGAGTCATCCAAGAATTGGTGACAGATGACAATATTGTTTGTGATGCTGTAGGACGTTCCTTTCCTACAGAGGGAGAGAGAGTGCACCCTTGGGGTATGCCAAGTACAAAGGAATTCAAACACAAACAGTAACGTTCTAGCAAACTGCACAGCCAGATCTCAAGAGGAACCACACAAACTGAAAGCACCAAAGCGATATAAACAAAAATGTTTCAAAACAAGCCAATTATTTTTAAATTTAAACAAAACAACACCACTATTCACAAATCCTTCACTCGGACCAAAAGACAAGGTAGTTCTCTGGAACTGTAACTTGTAATTTCCACAACAGAATTTTACTTGTGGTGGGCTCCAAGCCACCCTGTAAGAGTAGCAAAATGGATCTAACAGTAATATCAGATGAGTCAGGGAAAAGCACATCACAGAAAATTTTTAAAGAATTGAAGGTTGCTATAATGTTTATTTGCTGACTAACTGACTTAGAGCCTGGGCAAGTACATTCATGGAAATGAAGGCAGGAATGCCATCATGAAGATGCCTTGTAAATAATGCTGACAGAGCAAACTGAATATGCATTTCACTGGGCATTATAAAAATAAAATAGTATGGCAGCAACTGTTTTGGGACTCTTCAGAGTATCACAGATTATTCCTACATGATATAACCACGACCTATTTTCCTCCTTATCTTTCAAAATTCTTTTACTAGGCTGTGTCTCCCCAGCATCTCCTGTACCACATTACCACCTTTCCCTACCATAATAAAAAAAGGTGCACAGAAGATGCTGCTGCATTCTCAGTCACACTGATCGTGTAATGTGGGGCTGCCTTCACCATGTTGAGCTGTGCCCTGAGAAGATTCTTCCACCTTCAGTGAGGAAAAATCAATCTTCTTCTATCTTCTCACCAAATTTGAAGTAAAGCATCTTTGGCTTCACCCTTCTCTGGTGGATGAGAATCTCCATGAACACCACAGAAAACAACAATATCACTCTTTTCCTCCCAATCCCTTCCTAAGCACCTCGCCTGCTCAGAGGGCTGCAGGATGATGCAGGTGATGATGAGGCTGAGGTGAACAGAGGAGCAGCCTTGCAGAGTGGCTGCTCTCATGCCTTGTGTTTGAGGCCTCCACTCTGCTGGCTCATATAGAACAGACCAGACTGTTTCACTTGGAAGGGACCTGCAGCCACCACCTAGTGCTGCTCTCTGGCCTCTGTGTGGTTGAGGGCATTGTCCAAGTGCCTCTCAAACACTGACCAGCTTGGGGAACATTTCTCTAGAAAACCTGTTCCAGTGTTTGACTACCTTCTTGCTAAGGATATTCTTCCTAATGTCCAGTCTAAACCTCCCCCCGAACAGATTTGAACAATTCATTGGATATCAAGGAATGCTCAGCATCTCCTTCTCTACCTTCGCTCCCCAAGAAGCTGTAGACAGCACTGAGGTCATCCCTCAGTCTTCATTTCTGCAAACCAGATAATCCCCAGGTCCCCAGCTGCTCCTCACAGGATATTCCTGCCAGCCCTCTTGTATTTCACTGTAATGGTAAAGTCTTCCCACAAAAAAGAAAGGAGGTGGCGTATGTTTGTATAAGTGTCCACTGAAATTGTGTCCTGATTCAGGCCTCTTAATAATACAAAAGGTTAATGATCAACAACAAAGCTGCAAGGACAAGGCAAAATCCAGTAACAGGTGCAGGTTCCTTATACAGTAACTGCTGGCCAGGAAATCTTTAGATACTGCCTCTCATGTACATTTCTACTGTACATGTGATTCTTAGCTAAGTTCATTCAATAAATCTGTGTCCTCGATTCTTGACACCCGCACATTCTGCTTTCTCCCTTTCCCTCTAAATTGCCTTCACTCCTTCAGCACAGACTGACTGATTAATTGCAACAGTTTTAGCAATGCCTTTGTTGCTCACATTAGAGATGTCATTCATTTGTGTGAGAAAGCAGAGATAAGAAGTGCTTAGCTCGCCTTCTGTCCTTGTATAGGACCTAAAAAGGAGGAAGCTCTTGGTGTCTTCAGGGTAATTATGCTGGTGTTTGTTACTGTGGGTAACTCTGAGTGCCTTGAGGTGGAAGCATCGTGTTACCACAGCATGACCACCAAGAGAAACATTCAAAAGGCATGTCTTGTGGATAAAAACAGGCAGAGCTTCCAGAAAGAACAGTTGGCAATTTTATGATAACTGGAAAATTGAACATGTTTATGTTCCAATGGCAAAATACCTTATTTCCTGCCTATGGACAAGGCCTAGACTTGTGGTGTCACTGTGCAGAAATGAAGGGGGGTAGAAAAGGCTTTGCAACACCTTTGTTATCATCCAGTCTTCCTCTATCCTGTCCCTTGTCCCTGGCTCTGCTACGTTAGCCTGTGGTCATGAATGAACAATTAGAAAGACAAAATGTTTTCATTAGCAGCTTTTATTTTGCATTTTGTATGACTTCAGTGAGGGCAGATTTGTTTTAATTACATCTCACATTTTAGTAACACACATTCTCATCAGGCACTTTTGTCACCCATGACCAGAGTGTATGATCTCCATGAGCACGTCTGCTCTGTGCTCAGACAGAACAGGGATGAATGCAGCAGAAAACCTTACACAGAGCAGGAAGACCAAAGATTTTTTAATCCTACCGTGCCTTAACCACAAAGAAGCTGGCTGATTCTATCCCCCTGTACCACTCAGCTCTGTCCAGATTCAGGACGGAAAGCGAAGACATTCAGATTTGCAATCTTGTCATCTGACACTGTGAAGTACTGACAGATGCCCCAGAAGACTCTCAACGTCATGGCCCTCAAAACTTCTCTACCCTCTGCATTACCACTCTGCTTGCCAGTCAGGAATTCAGAAATTATGCTTTGCTTTCTTTGCATCTAATTTACATCTCAGACAGGACTGTCATCCTAGCACAAAAATGAACAATCAAGGAAAAAAAGGATGGCTGCAACACCAATAAAGTACTTACCATTATTAAGATAGCTTTTTTTAAATACACAAAAATGCTTGCAAGGCTTTGATGAAACCCCCTCAAAAACTACCACCTCTAAAAACAACTTTATGACCCTATGCTGATTGTAGGAAGGAAGGTTGAAAAGCACCAGGAAGCAATTCTGCAGTGTGAAATTCAGTGTGTAACGAGGGGTGCAGGTTCCCTCACCCCGGGCGTGCTTTGGTCAAGCTCATCAGGCAGCGCTGCCACGGCTGAAGTACCACTGTGATTTTGGCAGTAAGGAACATTTCTGTTCACAGAAGCAACATCAAAGTGAAACATGCTTTGAAAACACAGAACACTGAATCGTGCTGCCATTTAAGGACTTGTACGTCTTGTGAGGATGGGGTAGAAATCTCTTACATTCTTTTCTATCTGCAGTTCTTTGATACCTTGAAAGACTCACATATCTGCAGTTTTGTTCTTCTCCATCAAACTCTTGCCAGGCACACACTGGAGCAGCACACCCAGCCCAGCACATCAGACCAGAGGACTCCATTCCTTCTATTTAACCTCCCCAGTGCTGTTTAGGACCAGAACAAGTACTGGTTTTGGAAACTTCCAGGGGAGGATTCCACAATGTCTTTAGAAAAAATAAGATTATTTGAGCCTGCCTATACATACTTGAAGACTGGAATTATATGAGGAAAAGATACACAGGTAGAGCCTAGCGTCAGAAGGGTAAGCATGTAAACATTTTTAATGCAGCAGGTGAGATGTTAGATCACAAACCTAATGTTCAGCGAGTCAAATTCTCATTTGGTGACAACTGTCTTCCAAGGCTCAACAGCATTATGTCAGAACATCATCAAGGATGATGTTTCCATCTGGCTTTGTGAAATATAGGGCCTCATTCATTAACATTCCAGGCACTTTGCAAAGGCCATCTTTTCTGTGAGCTTTTGTGGCAGAGATAGACTGATAAATCCCAGTAGGTTTGTGATTCACAGTTGTAAGGTGGATTTGTTTTGGCATTAGCATGGTCAGTGATTAAATGAATTGCATTTATTAAACAAATTCTCCATCAAGTGCTACATTGTAAATAATGTGAGATGGCTAAAAGCTGCAAAAGTGTCAGAAAACAACCAAAATCTATGTCAAATGTTAAGAAAGCTACACAGAATGCACATTCCTTCTCTCTCTGACATGGGTGATTCTATTCTTTTTCGATCCTTTCTGTCTTCTCCTTCATTCAAGTTCTAACTTATTTCATACTGCTACGATATTTAAGGCCATGCAATATACAACACATCAATTTATTATAGTCACTTGTTCACAAGATACAACCTAAAGAAGAAGAATTTTCTTTCACTAGAATGCCTTTAAAGTCAAATTGTGTCATGCATCCATGAGTTAAGGAAGGCATTTAAAAGACTTTATAACTTTAGAGTAATGTTAGAAGGCAGCAAAGTCTGTTAACAGCGTTAATGAATTCCCATCTCAGCAAGAAAGGCACTAACTACTCTTTCATTTCAGATTATGATTATCTTGGGCTTCAGGCAACCACTTCGGTCATGGAAACAAATACCCATTTGCAAAAGCATTTAGAATAAGACTGCATTTAATAGTGTATTTCTTTGGTTCTTGATCAATTTAACTTTAGGACAGAAAAAGTGCAAGGGCAGGTTCTGTGGATTTAGTTTTACCTTTTAATTTGAATAAAATAAAAAGATTAAAAGATATTGGCCATAATGGCAGATAAAAATAGTGCAAACAATTGCCATATCATGAATACACATCTACCAAAGGACAGTCCGATACTGATCCAGCAACCTCCATCCTCCGGGCTTTTCCAAAAATCAAAATGATGTCTCCTGTTCCACTGCCAGGGCCAGCCACAAAGGCTCCTGCTAACTGCACTGGCTGAAGTGAAGGTCCCCATGAGCTGAGCAGGTTCTTGGGTGACCAAATGTGGCAGCTCAGGCTGTGGGACATGAGCAAGCACCGGGTCACTCACAGCTGAAGGTCCCCAGGCCCCCGGTTGTCTCACCACCAAGAAGGGCTGTCCATGTCATCGAACAGGAAGGTTTGCTTCAGTCAAGAGATCATCAGGTAGCCACATCTGAGCTGAAAATGCATCAATACATAAAATACAGCCCTAGATTCTTACATGGTTGTTGGCCTGAAGGAAACTGGAGATTTATACGATTTAAAATACACGGTAACACAGTAAAACTCTTAGTCTGAGACTTACGGGTCACCATTAAGGTGACTATAAGAATACCACAGCATTCTGTAAACAGGCTGAAGGTTTTTCTCAGCCTGGGCACCCTTCAGAACAAATAGAAATCTATTTCATTTACTTTATTTCTAGTTAAAAGTCAATGGAGTTTAGTAATTCATTTCATCCTGAAGTAAACATTTAAGAGGAGCCCAGATGGAACATTCCTTCAGTGCATCTACAAATACAGAAACTGATCAGAGCTGTAGGATTTACCTGCAATGTGAAGATCTGTGCTAAAGGTTTTTATACAAGGCAGAAATAATATGGTTTGGTTCCAGGGCATCCTAACTGAAAACTACTGGGTGCTCTGACCTGGACCTATCATTTCCCTCTGCTTCTCACCAACAGTTGCACTGTGCCTTAAGACACCCTTCTAAAAAAAAAACAAACCCAAAACTTAGATTCTTAATGAAATATCTTAGTTTGAAACAAATAGCATTTTTGCTGTGATTTTTGAAACATAAAAAATTAACCATCTAAATATCAAGGTAGAGATCTGTTGTTACCTGATATTTTTTGAGCCACAGGAAGGAAAGTCTGATTTTAGCAGTCCCAGTGTTCTTATCAGTCGAAAAATGGATATGAGAAGTTAAGTAAATTCTCACAGCATTCTTTTTACTGGGCTAAAGCTGTCTTTATAAAAAAACCCTTGTATTTACTGAAATACAAAAGAATCATCACCATATGCATTTACTTCCAATTTTCTAGTCCTTGGCCCAAAAAAAACCATCAGAACATGCCCCAGAAAACCAAAGCAAATAAAAACAACAAAAAAACCCCCACAAAACAAAACCAACCAAGCCAAAAAACCCCAACCTGACAGCTTTTCAACTTCTTTTTTTGTCTCAAATTTGTGCTTACGGTGCTAAGATTCTTAAGTATTGTATATAATACCATTTGAATCCACTGTTCATCAAAATATGTCACAATTTAAGGCACTTCTAGCTCCGAATACAAGAATTACTGTCCTTCTTTCACATGCCCCCCACAACGTACTGTGTAAAGGTGAGAATCAAGTATTGTATTAGGAAAAATATCCAAAGAGATCAAATAAGAACTAGAAAATGAGAGTGATGAAGCAGAAATCCAAAAGTAAATTAATAAAATTCCACTACTCAGGAAAAAATTACATTTTTTTCTACGCTTTACAACCATCTTCCATCACCAAAATCCTACATTTACAGGTGATATTTTGCGATTTATCACTATGAGATTTTATGAAACCTAAGCATGCAAGCATTTCTTGGTAAATATCAGTCTTATTTTATGAGTTGCCTAGCACATGCATGGATGTGTCATAAATAAATAACATTTTTATTAATAAATTATTATGGCAATAAATAAGTAATGTTTCAAATTACCCACTAGCAAAGCACAGATACTGAGCAATTTGCTTATTTGAAATTCAGATTTCCTAATTCACTCCTTATTCCGTGGTGCCACAATAATATTATACAGATCTTATCTGCACTTTTCCAAACTCTAAAGAATATGTTAACTTCAACTGTCTCTGAAATTGACCGGATTATGAATTTATGGAATGAAGATATTTATGGAATGATCAACAACAAAACACCAAAGAAAAGACCCCAAACAACACAGAGAGATAAATCTAATGAAACTGAAATTGAAATTTTAAGCAATATGTACCAAAAGCCAGTGGCTGTATACATCTCAGACATTATCCACACGTACTAGAAATAAAACATTTTTAATTGGAAGTCAGGGCATATCATATGAAACAATAAAATGGAAAAAATATGATGAAAGTTCTGAATAATTAAGATGAGCCCGGTTTTGCCCACTCAGGTGTTTACTACATATTCCTTGTGTGGCACTATTTTGATAGACCCGCACTTACAGTTCCCTTTTAATACTCTAGAAAGGAGTGCTCTGGAGAGCAGAGCAGCAGCATTCCTGATGCAGCCAGCAGTAAAAACCAATCTACACTTCAGTGGATAATCCTCCTCTGGCTAAATACTGAGGTAGCAACTCATCTTAATATCAGTATTCTTGGCCTGCACTGGGTGCTTTCACTTGGGAGACAGCATTTTCCTGGGATGAACCTGTCTGGAGGTGGAAAAACTGGGCCAAATCGAATACATCATGAAATAAGGAAGAGCAAGGATGACCTTAAATATCATCTGAATTGGGAAATCATTCTCTAGAAGGATTTGAGTCAAACCCAAAGTGGCTTGAGTGAGGATTTTGTGCAGCTGCTTAAATCTGTACGGTGACCCAGAAGTGCCGAACTAGAAACAGGCACATTATCCTCTCTTTCATCCTCAGCTTCACACAAAGCTGCTATTGAGAAACACCAACTCTTCTGAGTCTTCCTGGCACAGGGAGAATGGTAGGGAGTTTTGGAGCTAAGAACAATTTATCCTGAAATGTTTTGGTGGGGAGGGAAGCATTTTATAAAAGCAGCATGTCATTAACAATCATCAAAGCTATCGTAGCCATAAATAATTTCCTCTGTGAGGGGAAAAAACCTCAAGGGAAATAATGCCTTAGGAGGCAAAACTTGCATATCTGCAAAAATAAAAGCTTAAGGGGAGAGCCTGTCCAGTCAAAATGATCTGCTGGGCTGTGGGGATGAAGCGACCCAGGGGACAATCACAGGGAGTGTTTATGGTGCAAATATGCAGCTTAGCGTTTTTAACGCAGTAGAGTTGTGCATATTAAACAATATGCAAATCCCAGGCACTGTTTTCACAGCCTCAGAATTTTCAGACCTTCATCCTGAATAATCCCGATGAAGACCAGTGTCACAAGCCAGCAACAACAGCTGTATCTACGGGGACAGAGAAAAGTTGCTCGGTGAGACCTCACCCATGGTGAAAGCCAAGCTCAAATGCTCACCACTGGTGGTTGAGCAGCTGGAAGCACATGGCCCCCGCCAAGTGCCAGGCTGGGTCACACAGGAGCAGGGCAAGGAAATGGGCACAGAGAGCGTGAACAGGGCTATGGAGCTGGTTTATCAGGTATTAAGCACAGAGCATACCAAAAGAAATATTTCTTCACACAACATAAAACTGAACTATGAAAAATTGCATCTGTGCCACAGGTGTTGCAAGGGCTAAACTATAAATGCCTTGAAAAAGGTTTAGACAAACTCCTGGAGGAGAGGTCTGTCATGGGATATTTGATACGACAGTTTGGATATAACTTGACTTGGATCTCCTTAAACTATTGATTGCCATAAGCTGTAAGAATATGAAATGACCCTTTCCTCAAAAGGGTCTTGCAATACTTTTCTGTGAGAATCTGCTGCTGGACTAGACAGATCTTTGGTGTGACCTAGTGACATTTTTCTCATCTTACCCACGTTCTGTGAGCAATACTGGAATATCATTGAGAGCCTTTGATTTGCCACCTGCCATAATCACTTTCCTTTAAGTAGAATTGGCAAGAATACTTACAAAGCCACAAGGTATATGCATGCTCAATTACAGTACAGAAGCAGGAATTTGAATTGCCAACAAAAATAATTTTTAATGAAATAACTTACTAAACAATTCAACTCCTATTGAGTTGCTTAAAGGAGTACTATGCATAGACTGTTCCTACTTCCCTATTTTGATGGTTTTTTCCTAACAGTCAATATTTTTATTATAACTTGCTTATCCTGAAAAAAAGTACATTCAGAGTTTGATTTTTCCAGAAGCTTATACACAATGTTTTATTGATATGCCCCGATGAAACAATTCCCTTCAATAAAAGGGAAAAAAAGACCCCAAAACCAAAGGTCTGCTTAACATGAATCTAAACAAACATCATAAAGGACCAAAGAAAACTGACACAAGCAAAATGGATTTTATGGAGTAAAACCTGGCTGATTGTGAAGCAGGTTTGCACAAGTTATTGCTTAACAACAAAACTGTGCCAGGACACAAAAGTGTGTGGACGTGCTAGACAATGATCTAAGTGGGTAATGTAGAGCTGCTTGAAAATCTGTAAATTTTGTAAGGGCGGGGACTCAGATAAGATTAATTTGGGAGAGGCTGCAGATTCCTGCTGTGGAGCTTCCCCAGGCCTGGATGAGAGGTGTTGCACAGCAATCTTTATTCACCTGCACTCCCTGAGTTGCTTAATTGGCCATATCCCACTGCAAAAACCGAATGTTACCTTTGAATGCACTTCCTTCAGTGTGTATGCCCCTGTAGGTGCAGACACGATGCAGAGTACAAAGCCTTGCATAACCTGGTCAGGACAACGTTTCCAGCCAGCCCTTTAGGGAGCTTCCCCTGTACACCACTGTGCTTGAGGACAGAAAGCAAAATAGAAGCATATCCATTCTACCAGGGAAATGTTGCACTTCTACCATGTAGACACAGTGGGGTTACTATAATATTATGAAAAAGAGTGCAAAACTGATTTACTACTTATTTCGTATTCTGAAAACTGGTAGATGTTATTATTTCAGAAACTGGAAGGGAAAGTTTAGTCCTTAAGCAGGTGATCACTGGGAATGGGGCTGGAGGACAGAGCAGCCTTTTATTTCATGTTAACAGAAATAAAGTATCAGAAGGAAATCTTTCCATCCTCCATTTATAGTCCCCATATTAAACAATATTAGTGTAAGATGACCCATCTGCAATTAACATGTAGACATCACAAATATGATACAGCTTCTCAAAATCTCCAGCCTTGACATTTCAAATGCAGGGAGATGACATGAAATAAATACTCTAGCATCCTTTCCTTTTGGGTGTGTAGGAGGTGTTACTCTGCCTTTTATATTTTTTGCTTTCCAGTTCCCCTACAAGGTGAAATGGGCCGACATTTCCTGAGTTAACAGTGCCTCACTACACTGTGTGGCTATTTCCACAAAGATACCCTTCTATTGAGCAAACTTATTAAAGTGTTTGTTGACTGCCTCAACCTGCCAGATACATGACTGCTTCATGTGGGAGCCTAACACAAAGCAATTGCCAGGTAGCAATTAATCAGCTATGTTAAATGTAAATTAAATAAATCAGAAAACCTACAGCACCGAGTAAGGATATTTGAACACACTTTTCTTGGCCAATCCCTTTTGAGCCAGTTAGCTGGGCTCCTGGGACTTTTAGGGCACAAACACAGCACTAACCCCTCAAAGCATCATCTGCAGCGCTGACACAAACCAGATGCTCAAGCAGAAGCAGATTCACCACGAATGTGAATAATGCCACGGGAATTGCACTGAGCAGGGATACCTCTCTCTGCAGTACCCACGTGCAGACCTTGCACAAGACAGGCCTAATAGCTGAGCATTGCTCTTCAGCTTCAAACACTCCTCGCCCCGGGGCTCTTGGTAGTGTTTCATTTCTCGGGTATCAATAAACATTAGAGAAATAGCATGCTGAACAAGAACAGAACTCTGGTTTGGCATGCCAAAACCGTAGTTAAAAGCATAAATACATTTTGTTAAGAACATCTATTCCAAGGTTCCCTTACATGGTTTATAGATTACTATAGAAAAAAAAATGATGACATCAGTAGAGGAATGTAAAATCTGACCTTCAGCTAGACAGCGATTGGCATTGACTGTAATTCTCCATGAGATTTCACACAATCAACATGCTGATGCGTGCAGGGAGAGCACATAATCAGTTGCTCTTGATCACAGACTGTTTTGCCTGAGAAAAAAATCCTTTCAAAATGGCTTTCAAAAGTGTAAGGTCTGTGACAATTGAAACTGGAAGCTAAAGTTATGGGGAAAATGTCAAAGGAGAGTTGGAAAATTATACTATTTGAATTTGAAGAAAATAATACAATCACACAAGGTTTATAAGCTTCAGACTGAGAAGAGATTATTGACTTAATCTGGTGGTTTGGTCTATGGGTGTTTGTCGCAAATTCACTGAATAGATTTATCATCTTTGACTTCTACCAACCTATCAGACAGATGCAGCCCCTTCCCTACTGACTCTTTGTTTTATTCAGCAGTTCTTGGGGACCCTACAAATATGATGTCAGAGCTAAAGACAGACATCAGTTCCAGATGGTAACAGTCAGGCTGGGAAACAGTCCAGTTCCTTCTCCATCAAACATTTTAAAAACTATATCCCAGTTTAAAAGATACCTACTTACTAAACATGTTTGAGAAGGATTTTACATCCCTGTAATGGTATAGTCATTTATTCTGCATTAGTTCATGCAGTGTCCCCTATGATGCACATGACCAGCAAATGTTATCTACGTTACTTCAGTACAAGCTTAAGATGACCCATTTTATTACAGACATGTAATACCCTCATATTCCCCAAGTGGAACTCAGAAAAGAGTAGCTAAAACTGTATGACAAAACAGTTTGGGTAAGAATTTCTGTGCTGAATGTGTGAACAGAAGCAGCTTAGAAAACACAGCGAAATTGTGCACCTTTGCAAGGAAAAACAGCATTCTTTCTTGGTTTTACACACATATAAGGAAGGAGGGCATTTCAGCTGGCCCCTTTTTAAGTTATTCATCGTTGCACACACATATTTTTAGTTCTATAAAAGGTCAGTCTTCTTCTGATTCCACAACATTTTCTTGTGGAGTAAAGAAGAGTCCCATGAATATGCAGACGCACACCCCTGTAACACTTCAGTCACTGTGCATTAATGTGTGTTCTCTGTATATTTCAAAGTCAAACAAATAATACCTGTCATGAACATGAATTTCTAATATCTTCTATATTTCATTTTAAATGAAATGTCAAAATGATGGAAAATATTTTCTAGAAAGTTGCAAAGGGCAGTGTCTAGTAAGAAGCTGCAATATGTAATTCTGCACTGGTGCAAAACATCATTAAAGGGACACTGCCACAAATTGAATCAGATTTTTTAAATCATTATTTTACTTACCTTTGTCAATCCTTACACAAACATTCCTGAGAACAGAAATCTGTTTGCAATCCTGATTTGTCATTCCTCAATTACAATAGCCAGCTAGATTTCCCTACAGCTGAGAAAATGGATGCCAGTATATTATTTTTCCTTTGTTATGCAGTATCATGTTGACATAATATTTACAAAACCCACAGAGCTGGAAGCCAAGTTTGGATGGGTGGTGTTTGCAAAAGATTGATTTTTCTGGCTCTGTCACCTGGCATGCATAAAAATGCTTTTATACATTTATTCACCAATATTGGTTCAGCTGATTAACACCAAGGAAGTTTTAATCAGTTTATGCAGGTATTGCAGTCACTCATATTCAAAACATAAGCTGCCTTTTCCCTCCATGAGCCAGGCCTGGACGCTCTCCTCAGCTCATTGACTTGACATCTTTCTCCTGTCCTTGGCATTCCCACCTTCACAGAGCACTCAGGTTGCATTTTTTGCAGTCACTCCACACCCATCTGTTTCCTCTTTCAGCTCACACACAGCACAGCCTGCTCTGCCAGGGGATCCCTGTTAACCCACTAAGCTCATCTTTCACTAGATGAGCTGTGTTCATAAAGAGAGAAGAAGTCATTAAGACAAGTGACATAATTTTATCATCAGCCAAGGAATGCAGGAGAGTGGGGTTTGGTGGTTTTCCTGGGGTAGGGTATTGGTTTTTTAATGTTGGCACAGTCTTAATTTCTTTCACCATTGTTGTTTCAGACTCGTGACCCATCCAAACACAGTTCACAGAGATGAAAAGATAAATCTTAGCAAAAAGAGAAAGCATTGATTTTCAGGCAGCACATGAATCTCTAATGTCCGTACTACCTTCACTGTGATCTCTAGCAGATAAATTATTAATGCAAGTGTATGAACACCATTTTGTTGTGATTAGATTTCACTTAAATTTTAATTTAAAAAAAGTCACAGGGGATTGAAGAAGCAGTCACACAAGATAAGCGAGTCAGTCAAAGTTTTATTTTTCATGTTTGTGTGCTGGGATTATCCAGAATCTTATCATTCATGCAGCAAATTACCAAGAACTACATTAAAAATGTGTATAGCCATTTTCATTTTTGAAAGATTCAAGACTATAAATAATTAAATGGGTGAGACATCTGTTATTTATGAGCTGAAATGACAGTTTTAATTTAGTTCTTCGTTTAGCTGAGCCTGACGTATTGAGACTAAGCAAGAGAAAACAGGAAATATTTTTAAATGACATCTCTCCGAGTTTAGAACTTCCAAGGGTACAAATCACACACTTGGGGTTTTTGTTTGTTATGTTTTCCTTTAAGACCCACCAGAAAACACACTTCATTTATGACCTAGTATTGCATGTCCACGAGGATTCTGATGACAAGGTAGAGCAACCACCGTGGCGTCACAAAATAAATCAGCCCTGCTACTTCTCTGTAAACATTCAGGAGACAAATTGTTTATTTAACTCATGGATACCAGTCAGACATGTTGCTCAAACCACAGCACTGTTATGAAGCAGATATTTCCCATACTTTTCCCCTTTATTTCTCTCTACTACCATACTAGTAGAACATCTATTGTTGTGAATCAAAATATTCCCTGTGAGAAAACAGAGGGCTCAGAAAACTCCGTAGCAGGGTTTGCACAGAGCTGGTTGTGTCAGATAAAAACAAAAGGTGCCCATCTCCCCCTTGCCAGCTCTGGTTTGGGGAGGAAAGGTCAGCTTGCTCTAGAACTATTGCTTTTCTCTCTCTTTTTTTTGCTTGTTTTTGATTTTGTTTTAATAAAAAGTTTACATACCATGAAATTATTCTTTAGGAACAGACCTTCAATGATTCTCCCTCATCATTGATTGTTGAAACTACTATCTCATATGTGTGCTAACTTTGAAAGAAAAGGAATTGGGCACAAATTATAGATTTACTATTCAAAGGATTTTTGCAGGCTTCAGTGAACAAAAAAAAAAAAAAGCCAAACAATTAGAATGTAAAGGCAACTTTTTTAGTAAAAAAGAAGGGGTTTTTGTGATTGCAGCTATTTTTGTATACCCCAGCTTCAAACAAGCCACACGGCCCCCAAAGCCAAAGGACCCAGAAGCCAGAACTCTGAAAGAAAATAAACTGAAAATAGATGCAACTATTTGTATAAATCTATCTTTACAATTAACTTCAGATCAGATTTGCCTGGGGAATGACCACCCCATTCTCTGATTGAGAAAAGCAGATTCATAGCTTGAGGGTATCACGGGATGGGGAGGTGGGGGGCGTGTGTGAAATTCCTGTGAGATGGAAGCTTTCCCATCGACAGGAACGTCATAATTTTTCTCAAACCGAGGAGAATGAGCTCTGGGCTTCCATCAGCCTGGGACAGAAGGGCCAGAACTGCTTTTCAGAGGTGAGGGACATAAACAGTTTTCACTGAAATCGTGGGAGTCATCACTGCTTTTTCTCTGAAAAACACCACTCTGAGAGAAAGGGTTCATGACACACATTGCATGATGGAGGTTGATGGGGAAAAAAATGGAAAAAGGCCTAAAATAAGAAGCTATCCTTTATTAGATCAGTCACAAGAGGCTGGAAAGGAGAATATTCTAGCTGATCTCATAAAAGACTTTATCTGTCCCTCTGAACATCGCAATTCTTAAATCCTGGGCCATCACTGACACAACATTACTGCCGTGTCTAGAACCTGCAGTAACTTTCTTTTGATATCTTATTGTTTCACAGAGGAACAGCTATATATTCACAATCTCAGGGTAGTATAACCCTCCCAATGTTACAGGACTGTATTGTTTATTTTTGGTGAAGCAGATAGAAAACCAATGCCTCAAGGTTCTGTTTCTTCACCTGCTGCAAGGCAAGGAAAAAGGCATTTCAAAAACCTGTATATTTTACATCTTATCTCTTAAACAAGAAAAGGCAAAACAAAGTAGTACTGACATTTCATTCCTGCAGAAGAAAGTAAAAGAGTCTTTCTCAGCATCTTATCTTATTTCTCACTGGTCATTTCCCATTTATTTACTAGGATAAAAGTGGAAAGTGTTGGGTTTTTTCCACACACAGGGGAGAAAAAAGGAAAAAAAAAATACAGTGAAAATGAGGTGGGGAAGGAATCTATTCTTTTTGCACTGGAAGATTAGCTTGTCTATTAAAAAAAAAAATCACAACTTTTCACATAACATAAAAACAATTACCCTACTCTCCCTCCCCCAGTATGTAGCAGTTGAGATGTGTATTAAAAGGGAATCAGCAAGAAGGCAGCAGGTGTTGAGGAGCATTCAGGCCAAAGACACCTGCTGTAGATGTCAAGAAAATGGAGAGAAATTAAGGACATCTAAGAGGACAAACACAGGCGAAAGCTTGAAAAGTAACAGGGTGCCAGGTGAAAAAGCAAACAGTGCTAATCAGACAGATGAAATTAAAAGCTTGCAGCTAAGCACTGCTGAGATGCCCACCCCATGAGCACAACCATTTGTAGCCACAGAAATAAGCTTCAAAAGTTGCAGCCTGATGTAAATATAATCATATACATCCTAAAACATCCTAAAAAGCTGCATGAGCTCATTTCAAATCCAGCCTTTTTCTCTATTTTTTGTAAGAGGAAGCTAATATATGTCCTGAAAACGGTGAATAAAAGATAAGAACACAAGCAGGACTGCACAAAACAGACTCTTACAAGGTACCATTTAAGAGCATCTGGAAATCAGATGTCAAGTGGGTGGCTTTGAGTGAGGAGAGAAACATCTGCTCCAATCCCAGCAAGTGGCAGCTCCTTCAGAAGTAGAGCTGTGGACTCTGATCTGTAGAAATGTACTGCATCTGGAAAACACTTTCTGTTTAGGTGTACTTGAAATGGAGATTCTTTAGAAGGTCATAGATCAATAAAGTACAATTTTACTTCTTTGAGCCAAATTTTATCAGGAAGCCCTAAAAGACAAAGAAAGCAGGAATCACATCCCAAACTGCCAAGAGCATTGCTTCTCACA
The DNA here is from genome assembly GCA_013398015.1 of Oreocharis arfaki. Classification (NCBI taxonomy): domain Eukaryota; kingdom Metazoa; phylum Chordata; class Aves; order Passeriformes; family Paramythiidae; genus Oreocharis; species Oreocharis arfaki. Next base: position 147,614 of record VZRR01004494.1, on the reverse strand, counting down.
GTTCTGAAGCAAGAGCAGAAACATGCAAACACTCTGAATCAGCAGAATTTATGATCTGAGCTGAAGCTCAAAGCCCAGCAGGAAGAGGGGGCCAACTCCACACGTGTTTTATGTTTGTAACACTGGGCAGGTTGATGGAGACACTGACAAAATGCACCTTGCCAGCCAAGCAGCCAGGGGCCTTTGGGTCCCTCAGGGCTTCAGCAGCACCGAGGGAGGAAAGCTCCTGCTCCCTCGGGAGTCCCAGGTGAGCCTCTGCAGTGGCCAGTACCGGCTGCTCGGGCCACTGGGCAGAGCTCTCCGGCAGCTCTGGGGGAAGCATGCTGCTGGCACTGGGGGAAGGACACCCAGGGAGTATTTGCTGTCACTTACCAGCCCAAGGACAGCAACTAATCAAAAGAATTTTGAGAGTTTAGGACACTGAAAATGGAATGCAGGACCATGCTCAGCTTAGTGAGAAAAATTGGCAGCACAGAAGATACCAACTGACCATGACACACAGCAAAGAAAGAGGCAGCCAGGGGCTGAGGAGGGGCAAGACCTGCTCTGCAAACAGGTCCAGCACTCAGCATCTGAAGAAGGTGCCTCAGCTCAGGACTGTCCTGGACATGGTATGTGTTATAGGCTGCAGGGATTCACACAGGCTCCTTCACTCTTTTGACTACGAGGCCATTCCTGCAGAAAAACTTCTGGGCACCATAGAATACATGGCCAGATTCAAAAACAGGCACATTTGTTATACAGGTATACATCATGTATTAAAAGCGTCAAAAAATGTTCAAGGTGGACTACAGGTTTCAATATTTACCGGAAATTCACTTTCTTAAAAAAACCCCAACAACTACAATATCGTAAATAGCATTAATTTTAAAGCAAATAAATGGAATACTCCACCACCATCAACACTGATCTCATATTAAAGATTAAGGGAAAACATGTCCAAAAAATCATAAAATTAATCAACCTTTCGCTTGTTGTCTTCCTAAAGTCCCACTGAAAGAGCTTAAATACTAGCGTGACCTTTATAAAACCAAGGATTATGAATTCTGTAGTTGTATTATAGGCAAAGTAATTTTAAAAACCTGCAGAATACCTATTTTCTCCAGATTAGTGCTACAAAAAGAGTTCACCAAAACTTGCCACTTCTTCTTCCCCACCAAAAGAAGACAGAACTGAAAAAATTCCCCAACTAAAGTCTGGGGAAAAAACGCCATTTCCAAAATAAACTCAAAGTTTAATACAAATCAGTCTTCTCAGGAAAATTTTTTAAAAGTTTTCAAAAAATTTAGAACATTATGAGCTAACACAAAGATTTTGAAGACAGCTTTGCCTCTAGTTCAGTTTCTATTTTTCCATCAAGTGTCAAAATATCAGATTTTGTCATTACAAACATGAATGTGAGATCTTGATTTTAATTACAGGATGTTGCAGTGAGTGCTAAGATGTGGATATCAGAAAAAGAAATTTAAAATACAATAGCTTGTCTGTTTCTTTGTCAGGAAATGTTAGCAAAAGGACATAATGTATCCCAGTGCGGTATCCCAGGTACATCTCCTGTGCCAATACTACTGACATGTCAGGAGATCATGGAAAACATAATAAGTTATATGATCTCCTGGCCCAATAATACTGCCTTAGGAGGATACCATGAGAAAATAAATTGATATACACCCAAATGCCTTTCTAATCCATCCATGCAATAGAAAGAAGAACACATTTCCCATTCCATAATAATGTTTCTAGACTGGGGGACAGCAACTTGATAGGATTTTAGGTTAGTTTTTAATCATTGTGATAGGAAGAAAGAAAATCCAACCATAAGCTTTGACAGGATGAACAGCCCTGCATGTGTAAATCCTGCTTCACCACAGTTTAAGTACATAAGTAACTATTTCCAAGTGATTGTGTGCAAAACAAAAGTAACAGAAATTTTGTATTCTCCTCCCACTTGCATAATAGCTGACTGCATTTAATTGAAACCTTCCCTAAAACTTTTGAGCTGAGACTAATGATGGCAGTTTTGAGACAGCAGAATTTTTTAAAAATGTAGTTGGTGGAATAAAAAGAGGGCTTTAATAAAAGACTGTTTGCATCATTAACTAGGGTGTTTACTGGTGCAGAAACACCAGAAATTATCAACATACATCTTTGCTCAGGTAGGCTGCAGATAAAACTTGTGTGGCAAAAAGGAAATTCTTCACTGGATTTCCAGAAGCACAAGCTTTATTATCCCAAAAGCTAAGTGTGAAAGAGAAAAAAAAAAAAATCACTTTGATTTCTGCAAGCCACTTGCTTGAGTTCCCTGAAGCAGAGAAAAATGCCTGTAGATGTACAACAAAAAGTCAAGGGCAAATCTCGAACAAGGTAGAACTGTGTTAGCATTTCTCGTGTGAGTTGTCCCAGATATTGCTCAGGCATGAAATGAAGGGTTTGTTGAGCACAGAAACAAGAAGTGATACTTCATTATAGGGTACCAGAAACACAAATTTCTGTATCATTCAGATATTTAGGGCCGTAGCTGGGGGGAAAAAAACCCCAACAGATATTTGATGGAGAGATAACTGATCTAATTCAGTAGTCTCTAAGTTAAGGGAAAAGGTACTGAAAACTAAGAAACTGTAACGTGTCGCAGTGCATATAATTTACTGTTTGCAGGAGATGGAGGGCTAGATGCAGTAAAGGACACAAGCTCAGAAGCCAGGTTTTAATTTAGTGCATAACTCTGTAACAGTCTTTTTGTTTTAATTAATGTTTTCAGCCCCAATATCAGGGCATGTGGGATGTGGACCTGCTGCCTGCCTGCCCAGAAGCCTTCTGAAACAGAGAAATGAAGCATCCCTTTGCCTTAGGAAGGCACCAAGTAAGCAAATTTGGGAAGTTAGAGCTCTTTTTCTGTGAAGGTTTCATGACATCTGTTGCCAGAAGCGTGATCTCAGTGTGCTGTTACCCAGCTGCTGGCACAGCACAGGCTGCCACTGGCACAGCACAGGCTGCCACTGGCAAACCTGAGCATCCTTGGGGGGTTCTCAAGCAGGCCCAGGAGAGCCCAAGCGTGAGCCCTGCTGCCTGGTGGAACAGCCAGAGACACCAGCCAGGAGAGGAACTTTAACACACAACCAGCCATGCTGCAGGGAACAATGTGGGTCTCAGAAACATCAAAAACGGCACCAAACAGGAATTGGCATTTTCCCCACTTTTCCTACACCCAGCTCCTTACACTGAATCTGTTTAATTTTAATTAACAGTTTAATTCACTTTCATTTTGAATAACAGTCTTCCTGATGTTGACTATATAAAGCATAAAAAACTGTATTAAAAATGAATAAAACCCCCCAGGCTCTCCTTATTTTTAGAAAAGAATTAATAAAAAAAAGCCCATCAAAAAACCCCACCAACAACCCCATCAAAAAAAGACCCCAAAACCCACAAACTGCTTCAGTGTCTATAAATAGACCACACAGAAAAAAATACGTCATTGTCAAGCTCCTTCCTTTGGATTTCTAGCACTGAGAATCCACTTTAGAGGTGTATTTCTGTAGTGCAATGATGCTCATTCACCTATTAAGTCAATCAGTGGTATTTGTTCCCTCTGGATATGTTTTTGAAAAATTCTTTTAATCCAAGCTTTCTTTTCAGGAGTGCAGTCAAGACTGGAGGCAAAACAAAATTAACTCTAATTGTACTTGAGCTACTGAGTCGCATGACTCAGCACTTCAGACACTAAAAATTCATCCGTGGAAAAGCACAAAGCACTCCCAAATGCCCGACAAGACCTGCTTTTCTCTCTTGACGAGCTGAGTCTGAAAAGACTCCAAACGGACTCGTAGCAGTGAGGACAGGGAGTTAAGGATACATTTGTCGGGCAGCTGATCCAAGCAGCGCTTCCACACAGCACAGCCCGGCCCCACCCTGCACGAGAACATCCGAGCAGGGCTGCACTCAGGGCAGCAGATGCTGCTAAGCTCTGCGAGATGCATCACCTGCACAGCCCCCAGTGCAAGAGAAACCTGCTTCACACACTCCAGGGGTATTTATCTAGCTTGGCTAAATAGTATGAAAAAGCCATCCAGAAGTGTTGTGTCTCTGGTCTCATGGGATATGGAAACTACTGCACCCTCCAGAATTTGTCAAAATGCCTCCTTTCAGTTTTGGCACACGTGACCCCAGAAGGATCAGCTTGGTTCCTTAGGGGGTGGATACTCAGAACAGGGCAAGGAACACCGTACCTGCAGGTGCCCACCACAGCCATGGGTTGTATAGCATTGGTTACACTCAGCTGGCAACAAACTGCTTTGTGGCACTTCAGGGACAGCACCTACAACATCAGCTTGGCATTCTACCCAGATAATAAACTCTTTGATACTCATCAGCTTGGTGTTTATACCNCAGATTCAAAAACAGGCACATTTGTTATACAGGTATACATCATGTATTAAAAGCGTCAAAAAATGTTCAAGGTGGACTACAGGTTTCAATATTTACCGGAAATTCACTTTCTGGTGAAAGAAAAGACTGCTTTGTGGCACTTCGGGGAGAGCACCTACAACGTCAGCTTGGCATTCTATCCGGATAATAAACTCTTTAATACTCATCAGCTTTGTGTTTATACTTAATTTTCAGCATTGGATCCCTGACTTCATTTAAGACCTCAGTGCTACTGCATATAATAAGGACCAATAATAACAACTAAAGACACAGCAACTTTTAGGAAAGTGTTTAAACAAATGATACCTTGAAGACATTTAAACTTTCCTGCTCATGAAGAAAAATGAACAAAAAGAAAACAACATAAGGCTGTTGATTTCACATCTTGTGACTAACCAGGGAAGCGGAGTGGAAAGGATGTGCATGCTATGATTCTTTAAAAAACATGATCCAGGCCATAAACCTGCCTAGCCAGAGATGGGAATATACTGCACTCCATAACTCCAAGGAGCAGCTTCCCTCATTTAAAAATCTTTGAGTAACACAGGTAGGTACAACAACTGAACTTCTGGAGCAAAATGTCCCCCCAGGTCTAAGTGTCCATGATATGTGAAAAGAAACAGCAAAGCCTTTCCACAGAGAGGCCAAACTCCAGACTGCACTGGTCAGCCTGCTCCAGTCCCGAGTTCCATGACCTCAAACAGCTTCTGTGGCATGGAGGACTGCAAATCATTACAGCATAATAGAGCTCTAACAGAAGGACCAGCTCTCTGCTTTGCTCTGTGCATCTCCAGAGAGAGTGAACTGACACCCAATAGAATGGTAATCAATACATACCTGACACGAGCAATGTACATAAATTATAGATGAAGGATCATTTAAATACATTCAAACAGCTCAGTTTAGCCTTTCAGATGCACTTGAAATGTAGATCTTGTTATATGAAAATTGGTTTGTGATACATAATTGTGTGGGGAACCTTTTTTCAACAGAGGCAGGTCACATTACAAGCTCTGGGAAGAGCAAAAGGACCAGCTGCCTCAGAGAGACACTAGCATCAGACTAAGAACACTGCCAGGCATTTCCTGCATTTCCAGCTCCTTTACATTAGCTGTAATTTACCTGAAGGTATTGATTGCCTTCATCAAAGTGTTCCTTGCTTAGTGACTCTATCCCATTCATTGCCTGCTTCTACTTCCATGTTTCTGCTCTTTTGATCACTTGCCTTTCATACCAAGGAGTGCTGAAGGCACAGCTAAGAACATTATTCATCTATTGTCCATCCCTTTGTTCAAGGATCTAAACTAAATAAATGCACCCATCATTTTCTTCTTACTTACACCACTTATGCACCAGAAAAATTCCTCCCAGAGCTGTTCCTCAGCCATATCTCTCATCTCCAGCAGCACTATGCTGATTTACACTAGTTAAGCATCCAGTCTGTGAATTCTGTATAAGCCCAAGAGAAAAATCAAGGTCCTGGGAGATCTGTTCTTTCTGAGGTGCCAGTGAGAAACGAAGCAGCCCATTTGTCATAAGCAAACTTTGATTTTCATCTTTATTCAGTTCTCTCACACATTTTTCCTCAACTCATCACTTGTTTCTCTTCTCTTCTTTAAATGCTAACTGAGGAACATGAGAAAGAGCAATCCAGCTTGATTCAGAGATATTCCCCCTTGGCTGAACAAAGAATGGGCACTCTGAAAAATAGGAAACTGTAAGAGTTTGTTTGGCAACAAGCACCAGCAAGTAAGTTATTACTCCAGAGACAATTCAACCTAAATCCCAATAGCTACTATTTCAAACATACGTTGGTTTATCTTTATTTTGTCATCTGCAAGGTGTGGACAAGTTCACATGGTAACTAGTACACAAGATAACTGGTTAGTACTAATTTGTTCACTAACCAAAAGTGTTAGGTCAGTGAGGGAAACATAAAAAAAAGTTTCTCATATCCTTAAACTTATCTGAAATCTTTCCTTCTATTCCACGTATATTATATAGTCACATCTTGTACAAAGAAACTGCAGAAAGAGGCTGTTGCAGAAGTAATCCAGCACACTAAGGAGAGAAAACTTGCAGGAGTAACTGATACAGCAAGTTTTGCACCAGCAAACACACTTTCATCACTGAGATCACGCCCAGCTTTTCTCACAAAGTTAATCCTTTTCTTGAGGAATACAACTTGATAGCCTACCTCTAACATAGCTCTTGCAGTCGAAATTACTTCATTCATACTGTAATACCTCCCAGCTTTTAATATCTATTCAGCCATATGCAAGAGTGAAATATCCCATTAAAAATATGATCAAGCAATTCTACTGAAAAACCTACATCACCCTCACAGTAAAAATCTTGTCTAGTTTGAATTTAAGCTAAGAAAAATAGCTCGGCTCACAACAATGTAACAATGAGAGCCCATGAGAATAAGACTCAATTGGTTCCAAGAGTTTCACCCTACACGAAATAGCAAAAAGCAGCTAGAAATGTGCTCAACCTTCTCAACCCTGAGCATTCCTGTAGCACAGAGGAAATCCCTGGCTGGCATAGTGCTCCTTCCACAGCCAGCACGTGGGGGAGCTTGGGAGATACCCGGTGTGCTGTTTCTGCAGCTGCCAAGAGCCTCAGTGCAAGGGCAGAACCAGTGCAAGAAAATGGGCTATTAAACTGGTTATGGAGTGTGCAGCCTGTCTGGAGCTCTGTGCTGCCACATAGCTGTAACCGAGATAATTCAGATAAATTAACACACATTGCAGTCACCACAGCCATACATATACAAGTTGGATCCTTTTGATCTCAAGTACCCACAGATGCATCAAATCAGGAGCTGTTTAATTATTAAGAAGTCAATCTAGACTAGCACATGGCATGAGCCCTTTCCAGTCCATAAGCAGCCCTGTCAAGAATCACTTAGCACACAAGAGCAGAGTATGAGGGCTAAATGAAGCAGCATGGACTTCATGAGGTCTTCCAGCCCAGCATGACCCTACTGCCTTCATCCTTCACCTTTCCCAGAGGGAACAGGGGAGCATCTGTTCCAGCCAAGGACAGGCCACAAAATGACTTCTCTCTTTCCCAGCTGCCAGCCTTGGGTGCTGGTGTGGTGGCCCCTTCTGTCCAGCTGTGCTGGCCACAGCAACCATTCATATTGCCCCATTCTGCAGCCCTGTTCTTCACTTCCCCTCTGGGAGAGCAGGAATGGAGACTAACAGAGGGGAAAACTGGGATTATTTACAGGGTTACTATATAAGGTGCATTTTTAGAAGGAGGTGCCTGTGGGTGCATTTCTTTTGTGCAGGATGAGCAGTTACATAGCAGATACTCACGGAGCAGGGAAGGCACAAAGCGTTAATAAAGCACGTTGGAGCTCACTCAGACTCAGGTGATGGGTTTGCACTGCCAGCTGGCAGCCAGACAGTCTGGCACTGTCAGAGGTCTTTGTGTCTCCTGATAACAGAGACAGCAAGGGCTACGTGTAACCTCTCTGGAGCACTATTTGATGTGACTGGTGGACATTTGGCTAAGTGTTCATTATGCCTTTTTAGCCAAGACTTCAAAATGCAAATGCCAGGTACTGTATCTCACAGCAGATCAAGCTGGAAATTGTATCTGTCCATGTATTAAACAGCCAAAATACCTAAGAAAATTCTAGATCAGGCTACAGTGTAGATTTATATGCAGGGATGAAGCACACGAAACATGAAAACACATGCAGATGCTAAGTAGAATAAAAATCTATGGATGACAAGACAACAGAAAGAAGCCTTGAGCATAGCAAGCTGTGGTCAGTAGGACCTTCTGAAAAATCAAGATTATCGTTGAAATCTTGCACTATAGTTTCTTCCCACTTTGGTGTGTGTAGCAAATGCTAACTCACTAGGGAAATTATCAGCCAGGAAAATATTTCTGAAACGCTGAGAAGCGTGATCTGTTAGGTCTCGTCTGAGAATATATCTTGAAATAAGCCTCGAAATGCCCAAAGGATGGCGTGCCAGAGTAGTAGGCACCAGACTGTTTTCCTTTACCAAAAAAACTGAACTACAAACATGACCAAGGATGCCAGAGAAACATTACTGAGAAAAACTGTATTTGGGTTTCAAGCAGATTGTTCTGAGCTTGGGAAGCAAACGAGTTTCTTTTTTTTTTACGGACAACAATTCAGGACTGGACTCCTAAATTCTTTTATGTACCCAGATTTTTATCTTATTTTGCTTGATCCTAGCCCTCAATATGATTTCAGGAAAGTTTTCCATGTCCTCTAACAGAGATCCAACACCTGCTCAGTGCTACTACACCCAGTATTGGCCAAAGCAGGCTATATCCCTGGAAAGGCCTGGAATTACCTGAACAGTTGTTATATGCAAATTCCCTGTAGAAGGGAAGCAGTGGGATACATTGCCATTTTGTATGAATGGGCAAGTTCATCTTATATAAACAAGGGCCTTACTACAGAGCTACAGGCCCCCCCCAGACTCAAAAAGCAAAGTATCTGCCATATTCATAAATCCCAGATAGCCTATGAATCCCAAGAGCTACTCTGAAATGAGTTTCCACCTTCACAGGAACTACATTATTCAAAGGACCTTGCACTTCTAATTTGTCACTGTAATGTGTTCCTCGATACCTTGCACTGACATTGTGTAATTTGACAGTGCTACATGAATTGCTCTCGGAGGACAAGTTATCCAGTAATATTCCCAGTGCCGTCAGTCTCACTGCTGAACACGGCCACTTGCACAAGAAGGACAGAGGATGTGGTTATTGCAGAATAATTATTTCCATATTGGTTAATTTTGTTAGAGAGAGTGAAAGTGGCCTCACTAACACTTAAATAGCCTCCATCACCCCCTCTCTCTCTCTGACAGTCTCTTAAAACAAAGCTGAAACTGCTGAGACAGCAGTGATCAAAATTTATCATGTTCTGCAACAGAATGTTCTATTGCTGAGAAGTCTTTGGGGATGACACTACTCCTTCTCATAAAATAGCACCTAAAATGCTTCATACAGTTGCTCCACAGACTAAAACACGTCCTTTAAACCACACACTGCCAACAAATCACCAACCACCAGTAACAGCACATGGCTGAAGTGCTTCACGGAGCCAGGAGCACAGAAAAGAACACATCCGAGGCCACTAAAGGAAGAACAGTGATGCCAGAACAATACACCACGTCTGGCACCTCCAGGGCCTTGCTCTTCATGTGGAACATGCTGTGCTCTTCATCCACGTTTCTCTTCCAGTAAAACACTGTTCTAACACAGCTCGGGGTTCTGGTGGTTTGGGTTTTTACAGCTGCTATTCATAGATTACTCTAGTAATGACTACACAAACAATGTTATCGCACATATGTCCCTTAATGCATATTTTAACATAGTTTAATTAAGAATTAAGAAACAGCTATCACTGCAATCAGTGAGAAGTACAACTCATTAGACCAGACTATTATGGATGTGGCAAAAACCCCTATAAAACAGGACTTAGCTATTTGATTATGTTTTATAAAATACCAAAACTATGATTATATAAATATTACTGATAAATTTGGCAGAAAGATATATTGATATTTCAAAATAACAGCAGTCAGAACAAATAAGTGTGTCTTCTAAGCAAAGTATTAGGAATTTTCATTAAACTAGAGGTTGCAAAATTACAGCTCAGTTCCCAATAATGCAGTATACTTCTCCCTCTGCTGGAAAATCCATCCTACTACACAACCCAAGACTGTATAAAGATGAAGTATTATTATAACATACTTCTCTGACTCCTCCTGCTGCGAGAGGTAAAGAATTTAATCTGAACACAGCTCAGTGTTTTTATAATGAATGCTGCATTCCCTCAATAATTTATTTATTTGGGTAAGTGCTTCATTTTTGTGAATGACTTGCAATCTGAAGTCAAGGGATTGTAACTGTTACTACTCGAACTCTTACTTGATGACAACTTTAAAAATTACCACGCTTGAATTCTTGTGGTTAAATTTTCTCTTTCCAGACAGATTTTTTTCAGAAAGAAGGAGTGCTGTATTTGAGCAAATTATATAAACCCAAACTGAGTTGGTATGCAGTTACTTTTGAAGAACTTCCACACATAGACACACACTAGATAAACTCAATTGCAGTTTCTAGAGCTGCTGAAACTAATGCTGAAGTACCAGCTGATGTTTGGAACAAGTAACAAGTGCAGCAAGTAATGAAACAAATTTGGAGAAAACTGTTCACTAAGATGAAGGACAGGTGGAGTTATTTGCTCTGTGGAAATAGTTCACAACCTGCATAACTCATGCCACTATTTAACAACGCAAAGAGGCTTCCCTAACTTATTAAAGAACAGAAGTTCTGGGTAAGCATGTGCAAGCAAACATCTTAAAAGAGGAAATGCATACACATACATTAATTTTTTAAGACACATCTATGCTGCTGGAATCATCTGCTCCCAACATCCAGCTAGTGATGAATTTGGGTTGGATACACATCCAGATTTCAAACCATTCCAATGCTTCCAAATAACAATTACAAAATTCCACCCAATTCATCAGGAGAACAATCAGAGAAGGAAAAAACAACACATCAAAAAGCAATTCCTTAAATGTGCACTTATTTTGTTTAATAGCTACATAACACACTTTAGGATGACAGTCTTCAACTTAGTTATCTAAATTGCATCATGATTGAACCCATTTCCTGAAAAGAACAAACTGCAATGAGCTTCACAAAAGAGTAGCCGACTGGCAAGTCGAAAAGATAAGATCTTGTTAAATGGAAGAGTAGTGCCCCATGAAATTCTGAGAATTGCTTTCAATTAGCAAGGCCCAATTCAGACTCCCTCCTGTGTTATGTCTCTTGTGGAAAAAGAAAAAAAAAACTAAGAGAAAAAAAATTATTATCATTCCAGCTCTCCAGTCCTTTAAATCCTTCGCTCAGCAGCCATGGGTCACTGCTATGCAGTCAGCTGAGATGAAGCCCACCTTCTGCAAGGTCTGTTGCTGAGAGGTTAAAAGGGCAGGACTTCAGGCCTAAGAGACAAACATTGTCCAATTTTTTTACTTTTCTCTGGTCACAATATTTTCTGCTTTTCACAAAAAAAAAAAAAAAAGAAAAACAAAAAAAACCAAACCAAAACAAAACAAACCCCAAAAAACCAAAAAAAACCCCAAACAAACCCGAACACAAATTCAATCTGGATCAACACAAGTCTTGTGATAATCCCAAGTCTCTGCTCTGCGGATAAACATGAAAAACATTTATAAGACAAAACTGTCATACTTTGGGAGCCCAAATCTCTCTGTGTCCCCAAGCATTGCTCAGTCTATGGAGCATCCAGGATGTATGAGGTGCTGAACTCTTCAGCACGGCCCAGCCCGTGTCCATCCTGCCAGGCTTTGTCAGCGCTGCCCACTGGGACTGGCACTCCCTGACTGCCCCCTGAACAGGGGTGGGTTCAGCTGCCACGGACCATGGCAACACACAAGAAAGTGCCTGACAGGATGGACTAACTGGGGTCAGCGTGCCAGCCCATGCTGAGTTTCCTATTGCAGACTAAGACTCATGAGGAACGACAACTAGTATTTAGTGTAGAAATATCCTGTTCAGCTGGAGCCAGGTAAAACATCTTATCTCTGCTCCAGAGGCCTTAGAAGGAAAAAGCTTGTAGTCTAGCAATGACCATTAAACACTACAAAAACACATTTTAAACCTGTCTGAATTGCTAGTTTCCTCTTGCAAGTGCAAGATCCTCACAAGGCACACAAAGTAAGCAGCTCTGAAGACTGGCGAACAAACTCCACCAGAACAATCACAGGCAATACTGTAGAAGTCCCTGAGAGCCCCCAAGAATGCTGGCATCTTTGCAATTAGAGCTTTTGTGGTCCAGGCAACAGCTCTTAAGCACAAGTTTCAAACTGATGAATTTTGTATGTAAGACTGGAAAAAAGAAACAACAACAGATGGAAAAGTATTCACAGATTGATTCAACTCAGAAGCAATAGGGAGAGGAACTTACAGATTAATGAAGGAGATCTGAAAACTAAGATAACATCAACAAATACGCAAAGTGAACCAAACCAGAGAGGAATAGGAAACAAATTATCCTGCAAGTTTCACACACAGCTGCACGATGTTAAAAACAGAAACCTCTGAGCAGAGGATACTTCTGCAGAGCTGTTTCAGAGCAAGTCTCAGCTCTGAAATGCAGAAGTTTGGGGGTTAGAATTTTACAGATTTGATTTAAAGAACATAAGAGAATGCAGTATTCTTCTGCCACTTTAAAATGTGCTCACAAAAGAAGTTTCCATAGCTGCCCTTCAGGGCAGTCTCCTTTTTTCCACATCACCACAGACTTGCTCAAGTAAGGTATTAGACCAGGAATCAAAACTCATACAACAATGTAGGTGCTTTGGCAGCCGGCATTAAACTGCCACACACCTTTGACCAAAATGTGAATAAACCTAAGAACAAAAAGGGTACTTGAAGCAGTACCTGGGAAACAGGACTGGTCTAGGCATTGCCTGCATTTCCCAGGGAGTCACCGTGTGGTGACTGTCAGCTACACTGACCTCACAATTTTCACAAGGAAAAAACAAAACCCAACAAGCTACTCCTTCAAATGAACAACACTGATGATCTTAATTTGTCATTCCTCAGCTTGTTCCCCTTTATCGCTTCCAAGTTTCATCATTTTAAAAAAATAAAATCAGTTTCCCTTCAATCGTTTTCAGATTGTATAAATAGCACAGATGCCCACCCAAGTAATCTGAACTTTCCTGTAGACAACCCTTTTTTAAAGGGTTTTACCTTAAAGCATGGCCTGGTGACTTCCAAATCAAAAAGGGATGGTCACTTCTAACTTAGGCTCTTTTTTTCCAAGGATTCTTTTTTGGAGGACATAAATAGCCATCAGTTATTAGAAGTTTAACCCATTTAGCAAACCTATATAAGCACTCCATTGCAAGTATGATTCTTCCCAAGGGAATGTTACAGTGGCTGCCCTGCTATTCAAAGAAGTTATAATCTAAATGTGCATTTCAGTTACAGCTTTTGTGAAACAATATTTTTAGAGCTTTTAAAAATTTCTGGGGTGACGCCAGAAATTAAAGCATAAAAGACAGAGTCCTATCAAATGACTAATCAATAATTTTTATTTAAATAGTCTTTGGAACAAGGTCCAATATTAAAAAGCTGCTGAGCTTTTTCCTAATGTCATTGTAAGATGGGTTAAAATGTGCCATAAAAATATGTCACATTAATGGATTTTGTCCTATCCTTAAGTACTTTCCAAGAGTCTCAGGAATTATTTTAAAATACAATACAAGTAAGACAAATTATTTGCTGAATCTCTGTTATTTAATACCAGAATATCCGTAAAAGGTACCTTAATTGCAAGCCCCATCATTTTGCTTTCTATGTTACATTTTCAAATCTGGGAATATTTTTCTCCATAAAAGTACCTGTGCACTCAGCTCCTACTCCCATGCTGGGTAAATCTGTGACTATGCACCTGTCTAAATCTCATATATTTTCATTTCATAACGGGCACAAAATAAATTCAGAACAAGCAGTAGGGCTTATTGCATAGTTATTAGCTCCAGTAGGAGACTGTGTATGCATGAACAGTTTTGGAATTCCCTTTTTGTAAGGACTACTTCACATCTAAATCTTGAGGATGATTTTTATTTTTAATTTCATCACAGCATATTTAGCTTGAAATTACAACTGTGCCTTATAAATGCTAATATTTCTTTAAAAATATATAAACCTGTAATTTTGTAGCTTAGCATGCTGATTCACTTGAGAAATATGTATTAAATGTAAATAAATTCTTCAGAAGTCTCTAGCAGTGACTTATGTTTGGAAACAGTTTCTATACATCAGAAATTAGGGAACTATTATTCGTAATAAATAAATAATTTGCTACATTTAAACCATTCTTTTCCTGAACTGTTCATGTTGAATATTATTGAGCAACTATTAATTGAGAATAATGAATGAATATATGTGAGCCTAAAGATTGATCAAGAATTGTGTGCTTTTCTTTCTTTTCCCTTTAATATGGTGTAATTGTTATCTGCCTTGCCCCTCGACAGTATGATTTATTCTTCTGAGTTCAGAATGACAATGAGAAAAATAGTTTCAAATAAAGGTAACCAATCCATGTTCTGTGCACACGTGTGTTTCTTTTCCATACAACAAGGATTGGAATCTGGTGTATCCAAAGGCAGAAATAACAAATAGAAATGTCCTATGCAAGACCCACCAAGCAGCTGTTTAGAATTCAAATTGAAATGACTCTGTTGCATTGGTTCCAACCCAGCAGAACAACTCCACCCATTTGATTTACATACAACATTTCTTATACGCTTTTTTTTTTTTAAGCATGGAGCTGAAATTTTTTAGACATTCTCTATACCCAGAAGTGAAGTTTGGCCAAAAAAACCCCACTTCACCGTCTCTGCCATTTTCTTTACCTGCCTGCTAGTGCCAAAAAGCTGTAAACACTTCTCTACAGAAAGATACCACTGCTTGAAAACTGGATCCTTGGTACCAACTTCATCATCTCTGCCAGCTGCTGTCTGTGTCTGATTTGGACTCCAAAAAAAGTAACAACACTTAAAAATGATGTTCTGAGTGCTCATTATTTAAGACTTAAAACATTGGTAGAGTCTAAAAAATTCTTGAAATAACCCACAAGCTCCTCATAAAGAGTTATTCAGAACACACCACTCAGATGTGTTTCTGCTTTAAATAGAAAGTGGTTGCTGCAGAGGTGCTGTTGAAGATGTCTGCTCCTCCTCACAGTTGTTCCTCTTCACACTCATGTTCCTGTATCTCTTACCATTGGCTTCTGTGAGTGCAGATTCAGGTGCCAAAAGTCTCTTACCCACATTCCATTCTTCCAAATAGCTGAAACTAGCCAAGAATTTTAACTACACCTCCTCAGCTGAATGTTTTTCATGCAAAAGCGAAAGAAATTCCCTTGTCAGTTTATTTAAATTTTGCTTATCAGTCAATGATTTGAGGAGAGAAAGGCTCTTATTCAGAGGCATTAAAATCCAATTTAAACTTAGAAAGTGCGCACACAGTCAGCCAGAGCAAACATATTATTTCATTAATGGCAATAAGTCTGTGCTGCTTGAACGGGGCCCTTGTTCCTGCCCAAGCTCTGCCTTGCAGCTGAACTCTCCCAGCACAAACCTGTGCTCAGCCATTGGATAAGGCAAAAACATTTGATCCCACAAAACCAGTGGCCTCCACACATCCACACACTCTTCTGGTGACGTCAAGTGATCAACAGCAGGCAGACACTTCATTTAGAAAGATCTCCCTTGAAAGACCTGGCAATCAGATGAAATTTGTACACAAACAGAGCACTGACTGTCTTTGTAACACTGAGAAACATCACACTGAACAACAAAGTCCTGTAGCTGTCACTGCAAAGCATCGCTGCTTCATTTCCTGAGGTGCATAGCCAGGTTGTTGCACTTGATCTCTCACGTGATCTTCCATTCCCTTATCTCTTGCCTTTAAGTCATCTCCCACACAGCACCGTGTTTTTCACTAAAATTCCTGCTGTGCATAGGAGTTCTCACATCTGCAAGCCACAGGCTGATAGCCTAAGGCCATGTGGAAGAAACTCTCCATCACACCTGTGTTAATGCTGCCAGGCTGGGACACAGACACATCACAGCTTCACAGCTGCAGCTGATACCAGCTTGATTTTACATGACAGCGAAACAAAACACGTTGTGCAGCCGTACCAAGAACTGCTAAAACACAGAACAGGCTCAAGACTGCAAGGTTTTAGAGGTTTGGAGCTGACTGACTGTGACTGTCTATCAAGTTTCATAGCCTAACTGAAGATATGCTCTTTCAAAGTAAAAGCAGATTTAATAACTCAGTCTCCTTCAGAATACTCCTAATTCCAGTCTCCCCAGCAAGGCTGGATCCCAGTATTGACAACATGTGAGACGTATCAGACATCAGCAATAACTAAGTTAAAATTTTAAGTTTGTATTTCTGAATTTAGTTAATAAGAACAGATGGTGTTGCTTCTCTATTCATATCTCTGTTTGTGCTGTTTGGAAAGTATAGGCTATTTTTGCTGCTTTGTAAGTAACTATGAATCTGACACCTTGTTTCCAGCATTATTTTCCTTATTCCATATTGACTGGCACTGTCAGAGCAGTGCAATCTGCAGAGCAATCTCCATGCTCATGATTAAATAGCTCCTCATGGTATTACTCATTTCTCTGGGAGATATGATAAATATATTCTATATTTAAAGGTATGAATCTGAAAAAAAACATGATATTTGAATATTTCAGCTCAAGTCTTGATAAAGCAAGACAGATATAAGAAAAATCAATCCCCCACTGGCCTCATTTCAATTTCATGGATTCTCCTCTGCAATCATAAAGCAGAGTAGTAGCCTATCTGAATGGAAATATTACCTCTTCTAAATTGATCAATATTAAACAGAAATGGACAGTAAGGACTATAGATTCTCAAAGCCTGAGAGACAAACTTTGTGATCTGAGGGGCTTTCTGGTTTGTGGTCAGAGCATTTTGCTGCCGATTGCAAGACTGAAAATTGGCCTCTTCGTAACCACATCATCTCCTATGAAACAGATGCTGAAAAACACAGCCATGGTCTCCGAGATTACCCTTAGCATCTCCTGAAAAGGGACTAGCACACTGCTAGGCAAGTCTTCCCTAACAATAGCAGGATTTTGTCCTGATGAAAATCAGTGGAAACATACTGTCTCTTCTATAAAGCCACTCCTTACCCCACCATCAGTAAAAGATTTATTCTCCTTTCTCAGTGAGGGAGAATGCACGGTTTAGGTCCCCCAAACCAAGCATGTGCACGCTGCACTGGCCTGGCTCCCATTAAAAACACTATCTCTAGGCTTTAATATATTTATTCTCAAAGCCAGGGAAACACTGATATCACCATATTACACGTGATGACTAGACATATTTACAACTATACAGGTTGCATTTAAAAGTAAGAAACTGTACCCAAATTTCCCTCATAAGGCCTAAAGCTTACATCATCCCCTAGCTGTACATAGATAGGCTCATAATCTAAATTTCTATATGCATTAGGTTACATTCCACCCCACAGCCCCACCCCAACTCATCTTTTCCTTTTTTCCTTCAACTTTCCAAAGCCCAGAAGGGTACCAGTATGAATGTGTCATCTCCGTGTCGCTGGGGTACAAAGTCCTGCTGTCTGGCCTCTCCATATCCTCTGCTAGAATAACTGTCCTTGTGACCACCCATACTTAGGAGAACTATTTAGAGAATTTGAACAAATGCTCTAACCTCCTGCAACAGGTTGAATTAAAATAGTTAATCCTAAGGAACTTAGTAGGACTGGCTTCAGGAACAGGTTTTGCTTGTGAATAAGGCAACAGTTGTCAGAACAAATAATTTATGACCTACAATTTCAAAACACCTTGCAAACATTAATCAGTTGCTAAACGTATTTGCAAAACAACAAATCAAGTCCTAGCAAAACAATCAAGGTACAAAAGGGGAATGAAAACAGACTAAAACAGTAAACAACCCTTCTGTAAAGGGTTACCTAAGAAGAGAAGAATAAATCATATGTTAATACCATGTACTATCTTAAAATAATGTCAAATAAACTGGGGATGTAGCAAAGAGAAAGAAAAGAGAAGGAAAAGGAGTGCATTTCTTACAGCACAAAATCTTTATTTTGTCCATTGTCATTAAGTCCGTGATAAAGTGAGTTTTATAACAAGTTTGAAGGACATTTTTCCCCCTTCATTCCCATTGTTTAAGCTAACTCAAGTTTTGGAGCCTGAAGAAGAGGCAGCATATATACCACTGACCCCAAACAGGTTTTTTTCTGGGTTCTCTGACCTCCAGTTTTTATAAATTTTCATAAGTTCAGAATAAACTTTTTAATGTCTATTGGTCCCTAACTGAATATAACCACTGGGTGTCACTAATGCTCTACAAAAAAGGCAGCGAGTTATTGCATTTCCCACGTATTTCCTGGTGGAATTATGGCCACATGCTTTGGCAATCCCTGAACCTTTATGAAAAATCCACATATTTAGGACCAGCATTAAATTTAAACAGGCACCTAAGTGGGAGTACAGACTCTCAGGAGGTCTGTGCTTTCCTGAGAATCAATACTATCTCTGCCTCAGCTCTGACTGAATAGGATTCAATTTAGAGAGCGACAAAATCCTGCCATGGAACAACAATACATGAAAGCAACTGTTTCTATGCAGTCATTCTGAGAACAGAACAACCTAATTAATTGGTGTCAAATAGAACAACAAAGCCAATGTGCTCCCAGGGTAAAAAAATCAACAGATCCTTTGTTATCATTTTTTATCTACTGATACCAAAATCCAGCACTGACAAGAACTATTCATTGTGCTTTGTATGTCTGTGGGGTTGATCTGTAAGCGAGGTTTAGAGGTGAGGTTCTAGAAACTAGTTCTTTTTTTTGCTGCCAGTAAATTAACTTTCCATTAGGAATGCTCCATTTTAGCCTGAATAAAGCAAATTAATTAAAAGGATTTCCTTTCATCAGGTTTAGGAAAAGGGCTTTGTCAAGTGTCAGGTTGTCAGCTTTCTAACCACTTAATAAATGATAAATCACTCAGGACAAAAATCAACCTTCTTAAAGTGTTTTAGAGTGTTTTCATTATAAAATAGGATATCGTTTCTGCCAGAGTAGAACTGTATTTAACGTTCAGTTTTCCAAGTGCAATACTAAATAGCTCCTTTCATTCTGTATTGGAAGGATCACCTGTGAAAACATCACTTCAAATATAAAACTACTGAGATCAAGTTCATCGTTGCAGTTTAAGCACTTTTTCTCATGAGTAATTCTGACTTTTATTCTCTTTGATCTTTTCAGTCTGTAAAAAGTAGAGCATCACCCATTCCCTTGATTCTTGAAAACCGATTATTATTTTAAAGGAATCAATTTTCTACTTCTTTTTCACAGTCATTCTAGAATACATTAAGCGTAAGGAATAAAAAACATTACACTCACAACAACACACCTCGGTGTAGTTTTATGCCATCACCAGCAGCTCCATTGCTTTGTGCATCATTCCAAAGTAATCCCATCCACATGAAAGCTGCATGCTGACTGACAGAAGACAGAATGTTTCTTTCCTTTTCCTCTCCTATTCAGTGATTTAATTTTAACAGCAGCTGGCTAACACAACACGACAGGGTCAGAGAAACAAGTGTAACGTGTGTGCACATCAAGCATTTATGTGTGCCACTGCTTCCCCAGCCACAGTGCCACGGCACTGGCACAGCCAGCACGTGCCACTCACTCCAGAAACCTTGCAATATGGCACCAACAGAAGCAGTCTGCTCAAAATAAACGACAGATAAGCAAGCAGACCCATCCTGCAATTTCATCCATACTTTTATTTCTCATTAGCTATTCAAGTATGTTTCTATCAAAAAGCAAGAGATACATACGAATGTATAAAGAAAATAAAAGTATTGACTTGAATGACATTTCCATGAGATGGGGAATGACCCCAAAATGATGTAAGCAGATAGAGGTCAAGCAAATACAACAAAGTGGTACCGCTGCACATCAACTAAAGTGCTAAGGATCTCTTTGGTACAGGCTCCTTCTAAATACATATTTCTTCATTATGGTATGAAGAAAGATACTCTGGGATCAGAAAATAGACTTCACAACTGAAGGTTCTCTGGCATCAGTCCATGCCAGAAGAGCAAAAGCCACATACTTCTGGAAAGAAAGAGAACTACAAGCCTGACTGGTACTAACAGAGAAAGCTGAAGATCTTGTCTCCCTGTTAAGAATAATCAGTTCTTGACATAGGAAGCCCTATTCCTAAACAGGTGATTTGAACTATTTAAGGTGTATATTCTATGGGTTTTGTACTCTTTCAGTTTTACAGGTGGGAGGGCAGTGGGTTTGCAGCCATCTATGTCCCTAGACATCTCCTTTAACTTATAAAAGCTTATAAAACGTCTGAAAGGCTTCTGTTGTGTCTCTCTAGACATCCATTCTGTCAGGATATGTCTTTCCTGACACATAACACATTATGTGATGCTGCCTCTGAGGATGCTTATTCATTTTTCCAAGGCAGCTACCAGAGTATTCCTTGGGAAATTATTCTGATCTATTTTGCAAGATTGCTGCTTACTAATTACTAGCAAGGAGGGACAGATAAGAATTTTGGGACACTAATCTAGAAACTGAAGAATAAATGTTTGAGGACAGAATAACTGAGAAATAAGCATACAAAGGGACTGGTTTGTAGGGTTTTTTTGGCTAGCATAGCTTGTCAGAATACCACCTTGCACATCTTGTCCCCAAAGAGTTAGTAGAGGAAAAGAATCCAGCATTTTTCCAGCCTACACCCCTTCTTTTTGATTCTACTAGAAATTCCATTCCTGGGCTAATCTTCCTACTGCTTGTTCAAAAATGGGGAGGAGAGGATTTAATGAAAGCTAAATTCTCCTTTGATCAGTTACTGTAATCATAAAGAAAAATTTAGTGACTGTTTTGATATTTTTTAGGAGACATGTTAGGTTTTTGAAATAGAAGATGTAAGGTCTGCTGAACCCTGAGATGGAAATACATGTGAAAAGAATTTACGATTACATTTCACCGGGCAAAGTAACCAGCCTGAAAAGTCACATCGTGAGACATTTCTCATGTCCAGCCTCACATCTGGTGAGACCAGTGCTGGTTTCTACCACTGCCTGGACCAGTGAGTCAGAGGCTCCTCAGTTGCCATGACAAATATTTTACCAAATGAATCACAGAACTTACTCAGAGCTAACGCCATCTGGCAGGGTTCTGAGAGGCTGGTGGATGTATTACCCCATGGATACAACTCCTGCTAAATACAGCAGCAAAGGCTATTTCCCTTCCCTCTGCATCCAGGTAGCAACTGAACAAGTTTCTGAGGCATGGACAAACAACACTCCAAACACACCTACATATTCTTGCTGCCTTTTCTGCAGTAAATGCACTGTCCTTGAAAATTTAAAAAAAAAAAAAAAAGAAAAGCAATCAAACACACCAAAACCCAACAAATTATTCACACTGTCTGCACTGGCTCGTCATTTTTTCTCCCACTCCCATCTGTTCAGTTTCACTCAGCTGGAAACAAGAGGAAAAAGCCAGCAACGTTCAGCCACTCTGTTCCTTGGGAGTTGGAGCAGTCAAGAGACTAGACTTAAAAAATGGACTCATATTGTAGATACGGGTTTTTAAATGCATTGGCAAATTATACATACATTGCATATATGTCTTTTACCACCAAAAAAATTACAAATTATGTTGCCAGGTGCAAAATGACTGAACAAAAATGCAGAATTTCCTTAGGCCTTTGGGGGCTATAATGCAAAATATATAAACCCATAAACATATTTTATAAATTAGAAAAATAATCGAGTTGTTTTTAGTCTCTGCAGTTAGAAGTGGAAAGGATTCCTGGTGCTTTTCCAGCATCAGCTCCCAGGTTTCCCAAGTTACCTCCCTTGGGGGGTGGGAGGAAGCTACATTTCAGATAGTTCAGTGTCTGGTACTCAAAATAATAATTATTATTTCCCATTTCTTTGAGTTTTTGCATTCATGTTCAATAGTTCTTCCATTTTATTTTTCAATAAAATGTTTCACTTTTCTTCAGAACAGAGATTCTGCTCAACAACGAGCTCTGTAAATTTACCTGGGTTCTTTACATTAGTACAACCACACAGATGGAGATTTACACCGGTGCTAGAGCTCTAAGCACCCAAGCATCAAATTAAGCTGTATAAACCATAATAAATGGACTGCAAAGCACGTGATTTATATCTACTGCATTTCTTGGGGATGGCAAGACCAAACAATCCAATAATTTGAAGTGCTGACCCAACACTTCTAAGCATCTCCCCTTTTCAACATTGTGTTCATTTATTTAGGACCAAGATGTAATGGAAATATTTAATCTTTGTGCTGGAACTGGGCCCAGTACAAGAACCAAACTGAAAGCACTTTGCTGCCTTTGAGCCGGTGAGCATTACTTTGACTCTTGGACACAAAGCAGGCCAAATTCAAGATTCACCTAATCCACTGCTTTCAGCAACAGTCCAGCTGTACTCTGGTGCTACTGGTAAAAACTGTTGGAACAGACAGAAGCTCATCCTGGATGTCTCCTGCTCCCTGGATCCCCAGAAAGAGGAGGCAGAAGGTAAGAGGGAGCAACTGTTCTTCTCGTCATCAGCAAAACACTGAGAGATTCTTCAGCGAAGTGAAAGCTGATGGCTCCAAAACAAATTAATGAGGCACAAAGCAGTGTTAGGATAGAGAAAATCAGAGAGCATTTGAATATCAGAATATAATTCCTACAGATACCATACACTGTGCATGAGATCTTTTAGTTCAGCAGCCCAGCACAGCTGGTGCCCAAACAGCTCTTTGCAATAGAGTATCTGATGCTAAAGAGCCCCTAAAAACAGTCCACCCCACAGGCTTACTTGGGTTGCACAGTCAGTACCCAAAATAAAAATGTTTTAGATAGGTTATCCGGCCAAGAATAATGGCAAACAGCCATCAGTAACAAACATGGCAGCAATTTGTAATTATTCCATTTGATCTGCTTAACACCAAAGATCAAAATATAGACTGACAATGATGACTACAAGGTCATTCTGAAATGATCCCTTGTGGTTATCAATAAGATATAAAAAATACTCTATGATCCACATAACAGACTGCTTGTCCTGCTGCCTTAATAACTGCAATTATGTATTTGCTAGAATTGAGGAGAAAAACCCTGATGTGGATGAGATACGGAAAAAAAGTATTATTTACTTAGCTGAAGCTCCTCTACCTAGATTTGTAATAACCATGGAATTTCAAAGTGTTGAGAATAAAGACACTTGATCCGAATTCAGAGGTAATAAACATCCAGAGAAAAAACAAAAGCAAGGTTTCCCACAAGTTTTAACATAAGCAAAATGATACAATTTTCTGCTTCTCTTCACGTAGCAAACCTTTGCGAACAGATGGTAGCAGATCTGTGTGATGCAGTGGGCAGCATTTCCATATCACGCTGCTGGCAAATATCTCCAGCATTTAACTCATTTATTCCTGCACACACCCTCACAACACATGGACACGCTGCTACCTGTCACAGGTGCTCAGCACCAACCACTCGAGAGTAACTAGTGCTCAGTTCTGGCTTCTCCCTGTGTTGGACCCGACGAACAGCCAGTTTTTTCATCACTCCTTCAATGACTGAGAAATTAACATTGCCCTCTGCTTTTCAGGCAAAGCAGATAACCCAAATTCAGCCATTCTAATTTAGACAAAAAAAAACCCCAAGGTCAAAAAAACAGCTGCTCTGTGCTTTAGGCTGGGAACACGAGAAGAGCCCCTTCTGTGAGATGTTACATGAGCAGCACATTGAATAACCCTGTCCATGGCTGCCATCTCCTCAGTCCCCTTCTTACTGCCCTGCCATGGCCCTTGTGACACCAACCCTCCCTTTAAAAGCATCATTTCCACTGACTGAAGGTACTGACTTCATTTCTCTCCTGTGCCAGACTTTCACCACAGTTTTTCCACCAGTGGGGGCCTAATTAAAGTCTCTTCTCTATGCTGTCCAGAATTTCCCTAACATCTTCAAGGAACTTCAGCATCTGTTTAAACTGAGTTAGGGAATTCACGAGTTTAGGGAGATGGAGGGGTGAAAAGGGAAATCAATGGATGGGTGGGACATGAACTAGGCAAGCACAAAAAAATCTCAAGGAAATATACACAAGTTAAAGAAAAGCTGCACTCTTCCCAGCAACCAAGTCACTGGCAAAACTATTTGCTTATTTAGACCCAAATTTCACCCTTTACCTTGCCCTAAGGTGTATGACTGGACAGCCAGAGTGCACACTCAGTGTATTTGTTGCAGAACATAATTAACCATGGCCAGCATTACTTTCATTTCTCATATCTCATGAGCAGCTGTAGGATGAAGAGAATGTCTTTCACAAGCATACATCTTTATTACAATCTCAGCATTGTCTGCAAGATCAGAACACACAGTTCACATCCCAAAATAACCCTAGAGATTCTCAGTACCATATAATATGAGTCAAGCAAATTTCACTTTAACATGTACTGCAGCATGCTGCAGATCAGTTTGAAGAGCAGAGAAAATCCACATGTTCCTCATCATTGTGTTGACACAGGAACCAGCAATCCTCAACTATCTCAGCATTGAGAAGCTCCAGTTAGAAACCTCTACAGACCTCTCACATGCCCTGGAGAGAAGGTACAAAGAACTGCATTGTTGCACATATAATCCTTCCGGGAAAATATTTATTTTCAACAGTTACTTGCTTTTCATTATTTATTAGAGCAATACAAATCCCAAATTCAGTCATCAGTTTGAAACCAAGAAGTCCATAGAGCCTTGCATATCACGTCATCCTTAAACCTACTGCTACCTCTTAGAAACCTTACATGATTCATTATTTATTTTAGCAACTGAATACAGAGATAGCACTTTGTTCTCAAGATACCCTCCATAGATGCCACTTTTAGAATCCTGCATATACTTTAAATATTAATGCTCTTTAGGTATTACTGCAAGAAACTTTCAAAGGCTTTTCTGAGGACATAAATTAGGAGCAGGTGTTAAACCAAGATCTACTGCAAGGCAGCCAAATTGAAGGGGAGGAGTGGAGTATGGAATTTTAAAAAGTTTTTATTTTAGTTTTCCAGAAGATTTTGTGTTTTCAACTTTTTACTCTGATTGGGAGGCAGAAGATGTGGAGGAGAATATCAGACTTTGACAAAGTCCCAGTTATGATTAACTATGTGGTCTAGTTTATACCCTCAGCTTTTTGAAAGTCAATTAGACATAAGAAACTCCCTCAATATCTCAAAATAAATTTCCACACTAAGCAGAGTTGAAGAGATGCCTTAGAGTTATGATAGCAAGATGGAATATTGATAACTACTTTACTTCACTTCGAGTGATTCATATCTGTCCTGACAGAGTGCCTGGAAATGCATAAAGCAAATAAAATACTTGTGGTCTCAAAATTACCCACAGTAAATACATCCATACTGCCCAAACCACAGCCCATAAAGATAAATTGCTATGTTAAGCTCAGCACAAGATAACGCCGTTGGGTTAATTAGCAATGGTTCAGCCTGAGTGTTTATGCAAGAGTCAGGAGTACTTAAGAGTTAACGATTAGAGCCTCAAAAAACCGAAATAAAACCCAACAATTGGCACACAGTGCATCGACTGCACCCAACAGCGACACGTTGCACAGGGGGGAAATTCAGTCTTATTTCACACACTTCTTTTCATAATGCATTCCCCGTACAGACAGGAAAACAGTGAGATACCCCAGAGGGCACTTGGGAAGACCTAGCTACGTACTCTACATGAGGTGCTGCTTTCAAAGCCTCTGCTGAGCGTCTAAAGAACAAAACAAATAAACAGCGTGGATACTCTTTCCATTCTTCTTCCTCACCAAGTCCAAATATACCTTCAAATCAAAAGACAGTGTTTATTAGGTTTTAATATTGCAAACAGAACAATAGAATAAGAGGATCACAGCGACTTTCAGCAGCTAAATGCACACATGATTGCATAGGTTATTCACATGTGCAGTTCAAAGGAAGCAAGACTGACAGCTATAATGTTACAAGCTTGGTTGGTTTTACTTCCAGCCTAAAAACACATACTACGACCTTTGGCGGCATGGATAATATTACAAAAGCCTTAAGGTAGTTACAGGCTTACCAAAAGCAACTGAATATTAAAAGTGTTGGATCGGGGTGAATTCAGATACCTGGAGAAAATGTCAAGCAAAAAGCACACAGCATGTAACATGCACATCTGCATGTTGTTTCAAAACCAGCCTACACAGGCACCAGGAAAAATCAAGAATTCAACAAACCCAATATTTCACACAAGAGCTACAGTCAGTCTTACTCTCATTAGGTGACAGAACACTGAGCTGAAACCAAAACTCTCCCTCATCTTGTCTGAACCCAGCGAGACTGACCCAATCCTGCAGGTACTCTGCTTTCTCTGAACATTTTGTGCCAAAAACCAGGAAAACCCTTTAGATTATACCGTTCATTCTCATTACAGCTGCCAATCCAAAAGCCAGCTGCCCTTTTCAGGCATTAGTTGGACTTTGTTCCACTCCTTAAAACAAACAAACAAATACTCCAATCAAAACAAAAAAAAAGTCCCACCAAACTGGTTTTTGCCTTTAGGTCCCGTTGCATGGAATTTTTAAAAAAAATCCTACTCAAAATAAAAATCAGTTGTAAGTTATTACGCATCTTATGCAGAAGAGCCTTCAATGAGAAAGGTTACGGAATAGTGAGTGGAAGCAGATGAACATTACATAGTGCTCTCATGTGTAACCAGGACAACTGAAGATCAAAATGGTTTTTTCGTTTTTCCCTTTCACCCCAGCTAGACACGGCTCCCTTTATAAAGGGATTACTTCTAACAAGCACGGGAGTAGACAAAATCGGAAGTATTTATTTTCATGACAACGTTTTTTCCATCCAAGTGTAACTTGACTTTGTGTTTATTTACCTCTACACTTTGAGTAGGGTTCATTTATGCAGTGAGGGATGTACACTGTTAAGAAGCAGCACAAGGTAGGATGAATCTTGTAGTCTTGACTCGGGCAATACTGACCCAGACTTTAAGGAGCGTGAGCTTTGCAGCTTCAATTGTTACCAACAGCGAGACTACTCTACTGGCCCAGGACAAGGAAACAGAGAATTTTCCTTATCTTAGGACACACAGCATATGGAGTGTTTTTCTTCCCCCACTCAGAGTTTAGAATCCTTTCCAAACAATTTTCAGGATCCAGTCTTCTCCACACCTCTGAGACAGAGAAGGACAGGCGTACTTAAAGGCTCTAGTTTTCAGGAGTGCTTGGCCGTTATTACAAATGAAGCAGCAAAAGCCTCTCCGTATTTTCTGTGAGGTCACTTGCTGCGCGTGAAATCCACCTGAACACCCTGCTCAAGGTCCGGGTTCTGCACACTGCGAGCACTGCCGGAGCGACGCCGGTGCATTCCCGAGAGCATCCCAAGCTCCCTGGGAAACGGCCAAACGAGAGGATCCTCAACGGAAACGAGCCAACCCACCCTCAGAAGCACTGTGTATAAATAGATAGATAGATAGATAGATAGATAGATAGATAGATAGATAGATAGATAGATAGATAGATAGATAGATAGATAGATATTTATACATGCACGTCCAACTGGGAGGCAGACGCGCGAGCCGGGCGGCAGAGCGCGCGCACCTGCCGGGCGGCGGGCACCGCTCGCCCTCGGCGCCCC
>VZRR01004494.1:0-119707 GCA_013398015.1 Oreocharis arfaki | reverse complement strand
CCCTCCGCGCGCGCCCCCGCGGAGCCATCCGGGTCCCGGTCGCGCGGCGGTGCCGGGGCCGGGCCGGGCCGGGCCGGGGCCGCGATGCATCTGCACCAGGTGCTGACCGGCGCCGTGAACCCCGGCGACAACGGGTACTCCGTGGGCAGCGTGCACGACACCCCCTTCACGGTAACGCGCGCCGCGGCCGGGGGCGGCCTGGGCACGGCGGCCGTAGGCCCGGGGACAGCGAAGGGAGGCAGGGGGCTGCCGGCCGGGCGGGAGGCGCTGCGGGCGGAGCGGGGACCCGCGGGGGCTGGGGGCATCCGGGGATCGCCTGTCAGCCCTGGCCAGCGCTCCGTCCTCTGCATCCGCCGGGGGAACCCCCGGGTGCGTGTCCTCGGCTTGCGCTGGGTGCTCCTGTCTGTCTTCTTTATTTTTTATTTTTTCAATATATTTGTGTGTGTGTGTGTTTATGTCTCATCTGAAAAGCGCACACAGTCGCTTGCACTGGGGGTCTGACGAAGCCTGCCCGCTATCGATGAGCGTCTGCCTTCCATTACTGAGCTTGGTAAAACACAAATTCGTCAAATGCTCCTCTCAAACTGGAAAAGAAACAGAAAGAGACGATAAAGAGATACACCAAGTGAATTTCAAGAGCCCCTTGGTTTATAAAACAATCTGTTTCTCATTCACAGGCGATGTTTGTTTATTGTCAATTTCACATGTCAATTTCACATGTCAGTTTCACATGTCAATTTCACGTGTCAGTTTCACTTGTTAGGTTATATATGCTTGGTATGCTTTGATTTCAGTGAGTGATCAGCTTCTGCAGTGTTTTCTGCTGCCATCTAATCAGTATCTTCTTCTTTGGGAATCAATTGTCTCATTGCATTCTGTATTAAAAAAGATTATATCCCAGGAACAAACCAATTCCAAGTAAAATGATGCAGAGCATCCTTTCTGGTGTAAGATAAATGTCAGCAGACTCGTGAAACGTTTAAAGCTTACAATGGATTATCACTGATGTCTTATTTCAGTAATGAATGCTGGAGAGTCTTAAGAAATAAAAGGTGCCATGTTTGTCTTTATTTTCCTGGTTCTGCTGCTATGCAGCCATACTGCTATTAAAGGGACCTCTGTTACTTCTGATATTTATATAAGAAGTCATTTGCTCCTATTCAGATTCTAATGTGTTTCTTTTTACTATGACTATTTGAAAAGTCAATCAGCTGGTATTATGCAACACAACTTTGTGCTAGTTCTTGTCATGGTTTTGATAACATCAGTAACGAATGATAATGTATGTTGTGGTTTATACAAGAATTTTCCAAGAGCAAAAGTAATGTCTTCCAAAACAATGCAGAATTGCTTGGTAGGATGTTAATTAGGGAACTACATATAACAGACCTCACTGTCTTCTCTGGCTGCTGCATCCAATTTTTCATAATACAGGAAGCAGGAAACTAAAGAGATGAGTATGTTTTAATAAGTATGTCTTCTGGACTTCCATAGCTGTGGCTTTCTTCTTTGCTTTCTCTTCATTCTCTGTACTTGTGGCTTTATTTCCTGCTGATTTAGACCTTGAGCCTATAGTAAACTGTGCAGTTAAGAACTGTTTGGGGTCCTACATCCAGATTCTTAGGAAATTAATTACATGTGTGACTTAGTAGAATCACAGTCTACCATCAACTGCAGGTTGTTCTTTAGTGCCTAACCTCAAATTCTGTCGGTCGACATCACCTGTATGGACGTGGCTTTGTGCCCCCAAACCGCTGAGCTGTTTGGAGTCACGACTTCAGCTCAGATCCTGCGGCGGGTTTCGCGGTTCAGGGGGCAGAGCCTGGCTCTGCAGACCTGCTCTGAAGCCCCAGCACCTGTCAGGAGCTGGCACACAGCCCCAGCAGAGCAGGGAAAGGGCGAGAGGGCAAGGGAGACGTGCACAGCACGCTGTGAACCCAGAGGTGTCTGTGTGAGCCCGCGGGGCCGTGGCACGGGAGCTGCTGTTTGTGTGCCCATGTGCCCACTCACGTTTTGCTTGATGTTTGGGCGTTGAGAATGTGTGAGAATGGTTCAAAATTGCTACAACTGATTCATCACAGGCACTTGAAAATACAGCTTTTTTGTGTGCAGAAATGAATCACTCCTGTTAAAAATACTCCACTTAGCAGAATAATGGCTTGGGTACATATATATATGTACCCACTAGTTAATAGTTTTGGAGCTATTTCCCTTTTTTTTTTTGAGGAGGAGTAGGAGAAGAAACTTCCTTTTAAGATGAATATGCTTTAGATGCCTAAGTCCAGAAATCTTAGGATTCTGAGAGAAGAAACGCATTTTCTTCTAACTTGATTAAGGACATTGCAATTCTCAGGTTGTTCATTCTTCCTGTCTTCTGTGGTTTGTCCTTGGCTTGTTTACATGACTCCTTGCTGGGGATAAAGGTAAGCTTTTAATTTCCAAGTCAGTGTAGCTAGGGCTAGGATGATAACACAGTCTGCCTCAACTTTTTTAAAGCTTTGGTAAAAGTCATCTAGTTATTCTGAGAACAAGACAGGGAAAATAATTTTTCCACTGTTTTTTTTTCTTTGCCTGCTAAAAACAAGTATTAGCAACTCCATGAAACTATACAGATCCGAAGAAACAGAGACACTTGCTGTAGGCTGGCTACAAAGGTTTTGTCAGTGCTTATTCTGAAATGTGCAGGGTTCTTTCCTCCTCTGCTCCCACACGTGCCTGCCACCATCCTGACATTTAGTCCAGCCTTTCCCAAGGAAGGGGTGAGGCACAGAGATGTGTGGTGCTGCCTCGTGGGTGCTGTAGCTGTGTTGTGGCCAGCCTGGCAGAGCGGGTGACACACAGGAAAAACTGTTTGAAAGGTGATTAGCAGCAAAATAGCTCCATAATGCTGTCTTGGACCAGTCAGTCTCTCCAACCTCCTTCGTCCCAGCTCTGAAAAAGACTCTGCTTAAGCAAAGGGTTGAAGTCCTGAAGGACAGAAGTTCTGGGAATAATTCTGTGCACCTTTCAGCTTGCTGTTAATTCCTGTTCTCATTTTAGCAAATATTGCTAACTGTGTTCCACGAGTGAGGTTACAGAAGGTTGAGAGTTGAGCTTTAAGCAGAAGGGCCTCACAGCACACACCCTGCCTTGACAGAAGAGGTATTTGTACATCACAGCCTAACTGGCAGCTAATAAGCTTTTAAAGGTAGAAAATATGTTTTACAAACTTTTGCTCTGAAAGAGCTGGTTAAGCAGCTACAACAGTATGTAACTGTTTCTAAGGTTAGTCTGGGTTAAAAAATAAATAGATAAAAATAGCCGTGTCATTTACCTAGAGGCTGGATTCTATAAGTGTAAAAATTTCAAGTGTCAGACAAACAGGAAATAATATTTACTTCTGCACTAGTTGCACAAAATACAAAACTATGAGCGTTCTTAATGAAAATTCGGAGTGTCAGATTTTAGGGGTACCTAAGAACTTTATTGATAAAAGTGAGAAAAAGTTAATTTTTTAATTTTTGAAAAGAACAATCTTCTTGCCGTGTTCCATGCCAGTACTGACACTTGGCCTGGAGCTGCGTGTGGCGAATTTCAGAAGCTGTTGCAGATGAGTCTCCCACACCCATGTAAATTTTTTTTACCTGATTGAAAACAGTAGAATCTTCATTCGCACAGATGTCCCCAAGTTACAGCAACTGAGAAGAGGTTTTCTCTGCTCTGCAGGGTTCTCCTACATTTTTACTACTTCATCCTTCTTAAAACACTTACTTGCAAATCCCTCTCAGTTATTTATCACTATTTACACATATCTATGTGTTCTGCACTGTTTTTATGTAAACTGGATTAGAGATGCTTACTATCTGGATCCTTACTAAGTTCTTTTTACCTCTGCATGTTTAAGCATATTGTAAAGTATTTAATCATGAATTTGTCTCCAATGTCAGTTTAGGAAAGCCTATTCTACAGGCCACGGCCTAGAAGTAGGTTAGGAGTTGTTTCTCAGTTATTTTGCTAGTTTGCATTGAGTGTATGTAATTCTAGTAGTGCTTGGAAGGAGGAGGGGGAGGAAGTGTAAGCGTTGTGTCCATTGATGAGAGTTTGGAAACGGTTCAGAATTCAGGTGTCTTCATTGCTAAGCGGAAGGTGGAGGAATTTCTGCATCTTGTGTTTACTATTCATAGCCAGAAACCTAAGGATGGATGTTGTTGCACTAGAGGAGTCCTTTAAACCCAGTACAGACTTTAATTCGGGTTTCAACTGATGTTTTAATTTATGTAATTTTAGATGTTTATGAATTTATTTTTTTAATAGCACCGTGGGCTGATTCTGTTTCTTCCACATCATTCACCGACCTGAAATACCTCTGCATCCCTGATAGTACACACAGGAGCTTGAGGACTTGTGTTTTATTTCACTTAGGCCAAATTTGTAAAGAGTTGCAGGTTATAAAAAGAGAAGAATTTATTTTTGTTCAATGCAGAGAAACATATTTCTATTAAGAAAGACCAAGAGGAGAATGTGAAGGAATAATTGTTTCCCTGTCTGTTAGTTCCAGAGGCAAACCAGAAAACATGAGCAGCTGAAAAAGACAGATGCATGTGCTGCTTTCATATTATCTGCAAACTGAGCATATAGCATAAACTCTTAGAGTAGGACATGATGTCCTACTTCTGTGTGGTGCTCCTGCATTCAATTAGAGCTTTGTCATTGTTCATTTCAGTGGTCCCAGATCTTGACAGATAGAGCAGACATTGGCAAACTCCAGCTTATTAGTTGCTTATGGATCCTGCAAGTCATCCTTGCGTTCTGGCGGTTTTGCAACTCCATTTAATTTTCTCCTTGAAGTTATCAGTGACATTAGAAATGGAGGTTGGCAGATACTCCATGTGGGTGGTTCTTACTGCACTTGTTTTGTTCAGTCACCGCTCATAATTCTGTTTATTTAAGAGCTCTGTGCTGCTCTCATCCATTACAGTATCTCAGTGCCTGATTTTCCATCTTTCCTGTCTGTAAGGCTCTCCAGTTTTCCATTCCTTTTATCAAGCTGTGCAGATTGTCAGTCTGCTACCACCAATATTGTGGCCACTGTTTCTCTGGCAGGAGAGACCTGTGGTGGCATGAATGACCTCATGAAGATGTCAGCTGAATCCTTAAGAAGGAACTGCTGATGTTAAATATTGTGACACTTCCCTGTTCTTTGTCAGTGTGGGGTGTTTCTGCTGCATTGCCAGCTTAAGGAGTGACAGGACGAAAGAAAAGAGGATCTAACAGAAAAGTGTTCTCTTCGAGTATAAACATGTTAATGTAATGAAGCCATCAGAAAAGCTGCGTGAAAGTAATCAAATGAAAGACTTGTATTTAGGCATATAGCATGAAATATGAAATTATCTTTCGTTACATAGAAGTATATGGACCTTTTTCAAAGGTGTGTTCTAATGAACTTACTTCATAAAATAATTTTAAGATCTAAGGTAAATATACTTTAATATACTTTCAAGAAATAAGGCACATTCTCAGAATAAATATCTACACCCAGAAAATGACCCCAGAACCAAGAGACAGCAGCACTTGCTGTAAGAACCTGGAGCTGAAGGCTGGTATCCTGCTGCTGGGAAGGAGTTCTGCCTAAGCTCCTACCCGAGGGATCCCCTCTCAGCTCTGCTGAGTCACTTGTTGGTGCAGCAGCAAACACAGGCAAAGAGTAGGATGGGCACAAGTGACAGTAATAAGATTTCACAAAGAGATCTCTGTGTCTTGACGATTCTTTCAGGAAGAAAAAGTTCTACTGTAAATCACGTTTTTAATTCACGATCACCTTTTTACTTAGCTTTGTAAAAATGTGCTAAATAGTATAATTGCCTGGAGATTTGATGCTTTGTTGCTGGAATAAGTGCAGGTGGGGGACCAGAGAGATGAAAAACTAAAATGTTTAAAGAGAAAGACACAAAATTCTTTTGCTTCACAGGATAAACAGACATAGCCACGTATGAAATATTTTCTGTTTCATGCATTATGAGCTCTACACACACATACAAATGGGCATGTTTAAAGACAGGAAGCATAAGGAAACTGAAGTTGAGAAGTCTTTTCCTTTTATAATTTTTCTGAGACAGACATGCATGTCTCTTGCTAATAAAATTGCAACTAGTGCTAAGTTATGTATAATGTAGTTTGAAATTTGTGACTGAATTTATCAATACTGACAGTGAGTAGGGGATTTGAATGGTTTAAGTCCTCATTTTACATGGATCAGCACCTCTTTTTACTTAGATAATTTAAATCATGTCTTTTAGTAGGTTTGTATTAGTAGTTATGAGGAAGCTTGTAGAAAAGAAGATGAGTCAATTCTTTTCTGTTTTAATTGCTCATCCTTTGAAGTTTAAGTAGGAGAATAAATTTCTTGTGAATATTAGAATTCTGGATAAATTATTAGAACAAGAGGGTGTGCTTTTATTTTCTTGTCTATTTTTGGGCATTCACATCCTGGTCTCAATCTTCTTCTTCCTTCCTACTTAGGAGCCTTTACTTTTTTGTCCAGCGTTCAACACCACTGGTGAAGTTTGTTTTGTAAAAAATCCCACTATAAAAGTAGGAAAGCAGCAAAACAAAAGGACTTTCTGTTCAATGCCAGAACTTATTTCAGAATCTCATCTTTCTTTCTCGTACTTTCTGGAAATAATCCTATTCAATTTTAATAATAACTTATTCCCTTCCGGACTGGGTCTAATAATCACACAGCCTACTCATCAAGGAGCTGGGATGTTCTGTTACACAGATAATCTCCCTCCAACAGCCTTTTAGCAATCCTGCTTACATTGTGAATCACTCCAGTATCAGTTCCTCAGAGCTTCCCAGCACAGCAGTGTGGGTTTGATGTCTCAGACATCACCGTGTCGCTCTATTTTTGTGAGATGACCTTGGGAATCTTTTAGACAATCTGTCTTATCTGCAGTTTTCGTTTTCGTGTGTGCAGTTGTATGGTGTGGTAATTTCTGAGGACCGAATTTCTGCTTTGCTGTTTGTATTGCTGTTCCTTTCTGTCCCGTGCAGTGACGTACTTGCACTGAATCAAGCCCTTTTTTTCAGCCTTTCTCACTTGTTGCTCCTTCCCAGGAGGATTAGAAGTAGCCATAGAAAGTCATGAGACATAAACTGCCCATTCTAGTTCCAGTATCTTACTTTAAGGAGAGGGACTTCCAGCTCTAACTGGTTACTGTGAAAGGCTTAGGGGTAGATTGATCCTCGGGAGAGATTTCTACACCTGACTGTGCGAGCTCAGTGGGACAGATAATCTGGAGTGATTAAACTTTTTAGAACAGGTGAAAGGTTGGCAGACAGGTGTATATTTATCCTGCCAATAAAAAGTGCTGCAAGCTATTGTTGTTCTGTAGCTAGTTCGTAAACAAATTCTTTAGAATATGTATTGCACAACAATATATCGAAGAGAAATCTTTGGTTTGCACTCTTACAGTAATGTGCACTTCTTAAAACTCAGAAAAGCCCAGCAATTGCAATCTTATAGAAAAGAATCGCTTAACAGTCTTTTTAAAAAACAGTAATAATAAAAAAGGCAGGCAGGGAGGCGTAACACACACTTACTTGAGAAATGTACATGCAAATTCATTAAGAAATGCTCCTGGCTCAGCTCCCTTACTCTAAGAGGCAACAAGAATTGGAGAGGAGGAAAAAAAATCAATAAAAATCTAAAATAAACAAAAGAAAAAGTACACACAGAGCTCAAGTTCCAGATTGAAGTTTGGTGGGTTTGTCGTTTTTTTTACTGTTTTTGTTTGCCGTGATTTAAACCCCGGTCGAGTTAAGGTCTCCTTTGCTACTTTGTTTCTACTTGTCGTGCATTGAATTAATGAGGAACAAACCTGCTACATTGTAACTTCTCGTTTAACTGGGCTATTCACAGCTTCCGGAAACATCAGTCGTGTTGACAAGTGCTCGGTTAGTTTTTAAAATAAACATTTAATTTTGTTTCTTTTAAAAATTATTTCAGGCATATGGCTCTGGTTGTGACATTGTTATTCTGGCAAATGACTTTGAATGTGTTCAAATTATTCCCGGTGCTAAACATGGAAACATCCAGGTCAGTTGTGTGGAGTGCTCCCAGCGACAAGGCAGGGTAAGGATTTTAGTAAATCTGTAGAGAATTTTAAGAATTTGAATACTCTAAAATAATTATAACATTTATAAGCAATGTAATACTTAATGGAATGAAAGAGTTAATTTCACAACAAAGGTCATGGTTTTCTCACCTGGGACTTTCTGAGTAGCACCTCGTGTGTTAGTCTTGTGTTACTCTGAGAATCCTTTCAGTTTATTACTAATTTGGGGGAGGGCAGAGGGTAGAGGAAGCAGAAGACATCTTGTAACAATGGTTTTTATTCCTTTCTGAGACCTGCAATAAGAGGTGTCACAAAACGTGGACAGATGCATTAGTTACAGCATAGCATCAGAACTGGAATGGTTCCAGCTTCAGAGATGGGCCCCACAAGATCACCACAAACCCCTGGCTGGTTCTGCATTCAGGGCTCTGAACTCAGTCTGTTCTGTGCTTTGGGACTGGCTGTGTTGTTGCAACCTTCTGTCCCCCTCCCCCTGAGGAAGAAACAAGATTTCATAATAAATGTGGTGAAACTTGTGCATCATTTCTGTGTTGGGGAAACCAGATCCTGACTGGGAAGTACTTAAACAGTTTGAGTTTTTTTAATCTTTGGAAGAAGAAAGAGGAATTTTAAAGATAGTCAAAAGTACTTATAAGCATACAAGTATTAGGAGCAGGCCCAGATAAATACCTAATAAAGACTATTTTGTTTCTAGAGGTTTCTGTGAAATGAGTGGGTGAAAGAAACTGAGGGGTTCAATGGCATATGTACTTCAGTTTTTCCGTTTACCATTTATCTCTTCGCAAAATATATTTGAATGTTAAAAAAAAATTCATTTCTTTCTGCTTCTTGTAACTGTTATTCAGTGATTTAGTGATACAAAATGGAATCTAGAGACACAGACGCTAATAATTAATGCATTAGTTAGCTGTGAAGTACACAGAACATGAGCAGAAGCAGTGAAGGCATCAGCTTTCCCTTATGCATTAAGAGTAGTTGCCCTGGAAGAATATACTACATCTGACAGTGTTTGTGCTGTTGAATGAGACGTCTGCCCTGCTCAGAGTTAAAATCTGAAAGGTGGGCTTCTCCAGGAGTATGTTTTTCTCAACTGACTTAAGGAAATATTCCCATAACACAGTTAATGCCATTTGTATTAATTTCACTTTCAAGAACACTGGCACATAGAAGAGGTACTGGAAATTCTTTAGCTGGTTTGGAATACTAAGGAGCACTTACTCCACTTACCTCCTAACCTTGCATTTTGAGTTTTCAATTTTTTTTTCTTCCCCCAGATTGCAGCGTCATACGGAAACGCTGTTTGCATTTTTGAACCGCTTGGTATAAATTCTCATAAAAGAAATTGTGTAAGTATGTATTTCATAATTGTAATTCCGTTTAGGCTCTAATAACAGGCAAAAGTCTGTCTGCCTGTTATTTTTGTTATATTGTATGGGCACACAAAAGACTAATGGATGAACAGTTTCCACCATTCATAATACAACTAGATGGGCAGACTCTTCCACTGCACGAACTGAGCTGTGGACTGCACTTCTCCTAGGTTCCCAACACCTTGTTCTTGGATGCCATACCAGAATGGCATGGTGACGAGCTGCTGTTTCTTATTTGGAGAGGTTGTTGGAGATGCAGACACAGACTTTAGTGCACCCAGACTTGTTTTAGCAGCACAGCCATGGCCGAGCAGTCGAGCATTACGGATGTTCTCAGGCCGGTTTTGCAATCTTTGTGGCATCTATACTGCCATCCCTTATGTTCCTGTAAATCTATGATCACAGTAGTTCAAAATAATCTGCAGATATATCTGTGTGTGGGACAGGGCCAGATCTGGTTTGCAGGGCACCCTGCAAACATTTACAGGATGCATTTGCGTTTTACAAAACAATTTAAAAGCATATTAAAACTAGATTTAGCAACCTACCAATGAATACTTTTGCAACAGGCTTAATAGCAATTTCATTTAGAGACAAATAGCAATATCTTTATGTTTGGCTGTTGATGTGAGAATTAATCCTTTACTGTTTTTGTACCACAGCAACTGAAGTGTCAGTGGCTAAAAACTGGGCAATTCTTCCTCAGTTCTATGACTTACAACCTGGCCTGGGATCCTCAAGGTAATGCATAATTTGTGAAGTATTTGTTCAACATTTGTAGTCAGAATAACTTGAAGACGAAATATTTTTGTTGTAATAAAGTCAGAGCTTGAATATGGAAATTTTAAATTATCTCTTCTCAAGCAGTGTTGCATAAAATGTGAGGCTACAGTTAACATTTGTTAAGATGCTGTGCCAAGTGTTTGAGCCTCTTATGTAAGACCTTAGTTTGGGAATCAGTGGTAGGTTGTTAACTGACTTAAATTATCACTAATAATCATTTCAGTAGAACTTCAGCACAGTTAAGGTCAGCAGTGTACCTAGACATGGATCTTTATAAGATGACCCTGTCGTATTTAAAATGGACTGAAGTTTAGCTTCCAACCTGTTCTGAATAATTCACAACAAAATATGATGAGAGGCTTAATCTTTCAACATGCCTTCATCACCTTGGTTCCAGAGCCTTGTTATCCCTCCCTTCCAGGTAACAGGTTACTGACAGCGACAGACTTCTTGCAGCTGTGGGCCCCTCCGTCTGATGACATTCTGGAGGAAGATGAAGATGATGATGCCGACAGTCAGACGAAGGATGATAAAGTTCTCCCGGTTCTGAATGACTGGAAATGTGTCTGGCAGTGCAAGTGAGATATTTTCTGTTTTAAGAGAAATTGCGATGCTACCTCACCTGTATTTTAAAATGTGCTTTTAAATACCATAAAATTCAAACAACCTAAGTTATTCCGAATAAAAATTCCTCACTCCTGTTGGATCTAACCTAGGCTTGTTGTACTTGAACCAATTTTTTTTTCATAAAAGTGTGAAAATACTATTTTGTTTCATTGTAGCAAATATTTTTATGCTTCTGCTATTCATAAAGTATGCTTAAAGCAACAACTATAAAATATTTAATCTAATTTTTACTTAATTTAATATTTAATTTAAATAATGAACAGTAACATTGAATCAACTGAATACCTATGGAATAATATTTTAGAATAACTAGACCTTACTTAACTTGCTCTTGTATTCTGTAGGACTGCAACATCAGTACATTTGATGTCATGGTCTCCTGATGGTGAATATTTTGCAACAGCTGGGAAGGTAAGGACAAAAAAGAATAATTGAGTTTTTGCAGTGTTTTTCATTTGTTTGACGAAAGTAATACGAATAGTCCTGGACCATACACTCTGTTGTAGTCTTAGCAAAGGTGAATTATGGTCTTGTGTAATGCTGTGGTTTTGTGTAATTCCCATGAATTTCAGCAACAAGAAATTGGATTTAGCTGTGTACTCTTACTGGATACTTGAATGACAATGATACATATTACACATTTTTATGTGTGTGTATATATATATTTGATCTTTGTTTTAGGTGAAGTATACTTAGATGAATTTTCAGATGTACATAAACAATTTTTTCTATTTCTGTTGAAAGTAATGAGATCGTTGTGATAGAACATACACATTTAAACTGTATAATATGCACATCTGGATAAATTAGAAAAGGTTTTTATTTCGTGAATTCTGGGTTCAGTTATCGGTTCTATTTCAGACTGCAATATTTTTTGTCAAATCATTATTCAAGCTAAATTTTCGATTAATAATTCTCTTAAATGTCACCCTCTCATTTGAATGATTCCCTTTGGTTTACAAGTCTCAGTAGGTAAGCATTTTTTGCTTGCACTTACTGTTAGTTAAACAGTGAGATGAATTTTAGTTCTGGGCCAAGTTTTCATGAACAATACCACAGCAGCAGTTTCCTAATTACTTGGGATTTTCTTTCAGTTACATTTTTAATTATAGCTACCTAACCCCCTGGCTTTTTATTGCTTTACCTAGGACGACTGCCTCTTAAAGGTTTGGTATCCTATGACTGGTTGGAAGTCATCTCTTCTGCCCCAAGAGAATGAAGAAAAGAAGAAATGCTCAGAGGATGTGCAGTTTTCCTTTGTTTATTTGGCGCACCCCCGAGCAGTGACAGGATTTTCCTGGAGGAACATCAGCAAGTACATGCCCAGGTTTGAAAGCTGCCTTTTTAAAAAAGCAAGCAAGCCTTTGATCAAGTGGGTTTTTTAACACTCTGCTTAATGTTTTGCCATCAAGAACGTGAGATTTCTCTTCTTATACTTTGAGGAAACAAAGCGTACCAACACCTTCCCATGAACCTCTGTATCACCGAGTTTAGTAGCGATAGTCAGGTTAACCTTCAGTTAGGGGAGAAGCAGAAGTTTGGATAAAACAATAACTGCTAAACACTTGTACACTCTGCTGTGTCTATACTGAGTTCCCCAGGCAGTAATTTTGCTGTGTCTGCCCTCAGGGGGCTGGTCTGTAACGTGTTACTCACGTCGTGCCTCGATGGCATCTGCCGGCTGTGGGCAGAGACACTGTTACCCGAAGATACTCTCCTGGGGGAGCAGATCTGTGAAACCACCACTTCCAGCATTGGCAGCAGCATCTCACAGTCTGGAAAGCAGAAGGACACAATACAGCATGCTCTAGAGGTACGAGTAAATACTGAATTTGTCGAATTTTTATTTCACGATTCTTAAAACATTAAGGCTATAAAGCTCTAAGAATGTATATTATGTAGTCCCTATATGCAGAACAGAATAGTCTGAATTATTTCATAATTTCGATGTCTGTTACTAAACAGTGAAGAAGTCAGAGACTGCAAGTCTGCAACCAAGCACCACGTTTTTAAAACTCAATTTACCTTTTCTAGAGTTAACTAACAGTGATGGGAAAAGACAGTGTTTAATGTGGAATATAATGATGGTTTCATTCTGATTGGGTCTGAAAGTCTGCAGTTATAAAGACAATAAATGGAGTAAATAAACTCTTTTAATTTTGAGTCACTTCGTTTGGTAATTTTGTCTCAGTGACAGTTTTACAGTCTTAGCGAGTCTGTTAGGTTCACAGTAAGAGAAAACTGATCTGTAGAAGTGGCTGCGCCTGGTCAACCTTAACAAGCACCTTTCTCCCATGAGAAGGTGCTGACCAAAGATCTTCTGCAGCCACAAATACCTGTATTTGTGTGAGAATGTTTCAGCTAAGGCTGTGTGGGATGTGTGAGAGCGTCCGAGAGAAAAGAGCGAGAGACATCTGCTCTGCCATTTAGTTGTGTGCTTGGTTACTCTCCTAATCACTGGCTGTGGAGTTGATCCTGAAACTTGTACACAGAAGAAACATAAATCCTTAAGTGTGTTTAATAAAGGTGGTCCTGCTAGATGACAGAGTGCTGGTCTGTTACCTCAATCAGTATGCTATCAATAGAAAACCAAGAAAAGATAAGAAAACAAAAAACACCCCATCACTCATTTGTAGACTATTACAATCAGACCAAGTTTTTACTTCTTAAATATAATGGCCATCAACAAATAGGGAGCTTGGGACCAGTTACACTTTGGGCTGTTAAATCAGTTGTGCTCTCTGCATGTTCTTGGAAGTTTTCAGTCATACAAAAATAATTCATTATAAAATTATACCACGGAAGTTGCTGCTTTTAGATTGTTGTAATCTTGTTCGTGAATGTTGTGCAAAATGCTGTGTGTTTTTGTGGTGTTGTTGAGTATGTTTTAAAGGAACTTTTAGAAGACTGTTAGAAGAGCTTTGCTTTTGGGCAGATCTGATGTACATAAGTGTTACTGATCTGTGTTGAAATCTATTTAAAACAATCCTTTTGAAATTAGTCTTAATTTCTTTGATAGAAAGAAGTTATAGGCTTTATATAAGTGTGGCAATTTACCTTACAGTGTTTTCAGTATTTATTGATTTCTTTTTTATAACTACAACAGACAATTCATCATTTGAAAAATATGAGAAAAGGACAGAGGAGATCTTCAGTTCTTGTTACCCACACGGATGTACTGCCAGATCAGCAGGGTACTCACGAGGTTCAGCGTCACATTTCCCATCAAGCAAATGCGCTTGGTCACTTCCACATAGCAGCAAGCATCAACCCTAACACAGGTGAAATACAGCTGTTCATTAGACTGCAAAGATGTATTTGCACAACATGGAAAAAATAAAGGGGGCTGAGATGCACATTCTTTGCTTTGCCTGATTGAATAGAGGGAACTTGTAGGAACTCTGTAGCTTGGCACAGAGTTTTTTTGAGACAAATGAAGATGAACTTATTCTGAATGCCTTCAGCACCTTTATGAGCAAATTAATTTCATCTTTGCAGGTCAGAAGGCAAAAGAAACATAAATTTCCGGTCTCCTTGCTGTTTGATTCTTGGGTTTGGGCAGCCATGGTATATGATGAATAGAGTAATTGCATCCTATAGAATATGTAGTGATTGAGAAAAAAGCTGTACCAGAGTTTTTTGGTGGGAAACCAGCTGCATTTTATAGAACAATGCAGAATATTTTTAAGGGAAAAGATTAAAGAGCTGTGACATGCTTTATGTAAAGTCTGTGCATGAAAGTCAACACTGCATTGTATGAAACTGAGCAGTTAGAACTGTTGAGTATCATTTACCATTCACATAAGAATAAATTTTCATGTAAATGTATTGACCTTAAAGTATCTTTACTGTTTTTATTATAATTGGATGTAAAAACTTGATCTGCATCTTACCTTTTCTGATCTTGCAGGCACAA
This sequence comes from Oreocharis arfaki, assembly GCA_013398015.1. Lineage (NCBI taxonomy): Eukaryota > Metazoa > Chordata > Aves > Passeriformes > Paramythiidae > Oreocharis > Oreocharis arfaki. Next base: position 104,894 of record VZRR01004494.1, on the reverse strand, counting down.
ATTATGTTTTACCTAAAATAAGTGAAATGGGTGTGTACATCCATATATGAATAAAAAGATGAGTGGTTAATAAATAGCTTAATATATAGCTTTATCTATTTTTAATACAGTTTAATACATAGCTGTTTTATTTGTTTAAAAATGTCCACAGATATTCCATCGGTGCTGGCTGGAACAGCTTTTAATATAGATGAAGGAAGTGGAGGCTTCGTTGTCCACTGGCTGAATAATAAAGAATTTCATTTTACATCCTCTATTGAGGTATTCATGCAGCACCTAAGAAAGATTTCTGAACAACAGCTAGAACAAGATTTTGATGTTGAAGCTGAAGAGGAAGAAGACACGGAAGAAAAGGAGAAAGGCTTACATATGAAGTTAGATCATGGTTAGTAATCTGGTTGGTTCTGATCAGACAGTACTACTGGCAGACTGAAAAATGCCATGTTTTGAGAGGAAACTGATGGGGAGGTCTTTGCAATGGATAAAATGGCACGTTTCTTTTCTTTTGCAGATTTGTCTATAGACAGAGAATCAGAGACAGGGACTGGTACAGGCTCTTCAGAGCATGAAGATGGAGAAAGAGAGGGAAGCCCCAAAACATCTCTGCTGGCGGGCCCACGCCTGCCTCTTCCGACGGTTCTGTTAGACCGCAAAATCGACTTGCTCCTGACTGAATGGAACAGGAACCCAGATATGCTTTTTACTATCCATCCTGTTGATGGTACCTTTCTGGTGTGGCATGTGAAGTATTTAGATGAATACACTCCAGGCATCTTTCGACAAGTTCAGGTATGGTACATTTGGAATGGTTTTGTTATTTTTGGTATTAACAAACATTGTGTCCTTTGCTTTAGAGCTGAACATCAGCAGGAATTTCATTTTAAGTACTTCCTGTGAAACAGCTAGCCTTTATTCAGGCTAAAGCTGAGTTCATGTATTCTAATTTTTTTCTTTTTTCTTTTTTTAGGTTTCATTTTCTTCTAGGATTCCTGTTGCATTTCCATCTGGAGATGCTAGTTCCCTTAGCAAAAATATTATGATGTATGCCTGCCCTGTCTTTGTAAAAGACAGCAGCAGTGCTGCACAGCAGAAGACGATGGACTTTCCAGATAATACTCTAGCAAATAAAGGACCAAGCTTTGCCCAGGACAGTGAAAACCTGAATATAATTTCTCCTGTGGTAATGATGATTTCCAAACATATAGATGGCTCTCTCAATCAGTGGGCAGTTACTTTTGCTGATAAATCAGCTTTCACTACTGTGCTAACTGTATCCCACAAGTTTAGGTACTGTGGACACCGCTTTCACCTCAATGACCTGGCCTGCCATTCTGTTCTACCCCTGCTGCTGACCTCCTCCCACCACAATGCTCTGTTAACTCCTGAATCAGACACTTCCTGGGACTCCGACAGGCTAAACAGGATGATGGATCCTAGGAAGCAAAAGAAAGGTTCTTCTAAGCAGCAACTTAAAAATGCAGCAACCCGTACATTCCACGACCCAAATGCAATCTACAGTGAGCTGATTCTGTGGCGAGTAGACCCCATAGGACCTTTATCCTACACTGGAGGAGTGTCTGAGTTGGCTCGAATTAACTCTCTTCACACCTCTGCTTTCTCTAATGTCGCCTGGCTTCCCACACTGATTCCCAGCTATTGCCTTGGTGAGTATACCTGCCATGTTTCCATATAGAGTTAACCCTGTGAGCTGTGGAACTAATTTGTTAAAATTAATTACTCTTTTATTTGGAGTATATTTACATTAACTTTTCAAAGATTTCCTTGCATTATGCAAATCAAGCATTTTTACTTCATTTGTGGCTAAGCTACTGCGAAACACTTGCTGTGGTCTGAGTGTGTCTGCAGTCCCTGTGGATCAGCTGATGCTCAGGAACTCCTTTGTGTGAGTGAGCACTCCTTGCTCCCTCAGACAACAAGATGTTGCCTTTCCCCAGCACTTCAGGCAGCTTCCTCGAGTGCTGTCTGCACTGATGTGGTGTTGCAAATGCAGGTGTGCTGATGGCTTAGGGGTGCTGGCCACACCATCTGCAGGGGCAGTGGGTTGACCAGAACTAGGATTTGGAGCTCTTGAATATCAGAATTATTGGGGAAGATTTCCAGCCCAAATTGGCATTATCAAACTTCTTTATCATGCTGGCTAAAAACTGCTTAGGAGGCCAAGGAACAATACTGAAATTCTTCTGACCACCAGAGGTTTACGAAAGCCCAGTTGGAAAGCAGGATGTTGATAAATAAATAGACTACATTAACTTTACAGAACTGCAAACAAAGCTTTTCTAGAGGTCAGACAGTACAACATCTGCTGTGTGGTGCCCTTGGCCAATTCTTCAGTTTTTCTTTTTAATTTTAGGGCTTTCCATTGCAGTTAAAAGAACTACTACTACAATAGTTAATCTATCTAGCTGCACAGATACTTATTTTTCAATTATCACAAAGATGCTGTTACAGTAGTTGTCATCTTTGTACACAGTACTAAATGCCATTTGTGCTGTGGGCGTAACATTAAATTTTATACTAATGCCAGGTTATAAATACATAATATTTTTGATTTAAAATAAATCAATTTTTTCTCCTTACATAGTTACATTCTGGGCTGTCTGTATCCCACGAAGTGTTCTAAACACACATAATGAGCTTCATTCTTGTAGTTTAGAGGAAAATGTATATCAGAATGGAAAATCTTGTGTCAAGCCTGCTGTATATACTGTTGAGAAGCAAAAAAAAGACACCCTTACAGTTTTTCATATTTTATTCAGAACTGCAGACAGATCTATTTCTCCCTCTACTTTTATATCTGCACTTTTAACTGCAGGGCAGAAGGGAATATTCACAGAGGTTAAATTTATGCAAAGAGCCTAGAGACAGTAAACAAGGAAGAAAGCTATGGCTGAACAGTTTCCTGCTCTGAATTGTCTCTGACAACCTCAGAAATCTGGAGTTGGCTCTTCCAAGCATTGCCCCAGAGGTGACAGTGCCTCAAACATCAGCAGAGTAAGGAACAGCAGCGTTCCCTCAGGGGTGCAGCAGACCCGGGTTGGCATGTGTGAATGGTGTTTGCATTCAGCTTAGACTGTTGGCCTTTCCTGAGGAGTTTTGCATACATTCATGAACAGAAAGGGAATTATTTCAAAGTTCAGATGGTGGTGTATTAATGCACACATTTGCTTAGGATTTTTCTTCAATGCTTTATGAAAATTAAATCTGAAGCATGTGCATATGATGAGGCTTCTAACAGACCACCTGATGCCATTGACTGCCATCTTTTTCTTCATGAGTTTTTTGTGTCTTCTATCAGGTACCTATTGCAACTCTGCTAGTGCTTGCTTTGTTGCATCAGATGGCAAAAACCTGAGGCTCTATCAAGCTGTTGTAGATGCACGGAAACTTCTGGATGAGTTATCTGACCCTGAATCATCTGTAAGTTTTATGTAGCAATGGTTTGGTTTGAAACTATTAAAATAGAACTAACATAACTCACTTTTTCCCCCTTCCAGTGGTTTGTCTTCCTTTAGTTCTGTGTGATATTTGTTCCATTCCATGTATAGGATCTGATGCATTAAATCTTGCATAGTTGTGTGTTTTGCAGCTGTCTGTAAGCGTTAGCAGAAAAAATGCAGCTATTATTACTGAAAGTGTCTGCACTCAACCAAAATTTCCCATACAAGCTTCTCCAACCTGTGGCAGATGGGAAAAGGAAAAATAGGATTTCTTAGTTTGCCCTCTCAGAAGAGCAAGAGGGAAGGTGAAAACAGAATAGCAAGACTGAGATTTATCCACCTAAGTTCCATCTATATATGAGGAAGGGCAGAGATGGTGGGATATGAGGGAATCAGCTAAAAGTCATAGTAGCTTTTTTTTCCAATAACCAATTTTTTCATTCTTTTTATCTTTCATTTCTCTGTTAAGACAAAAGAAATGTTATGTTAAGAAAAGCAAAGCCTGACCTTGTACTGTTACTGTATAAAGAAACATGTCTTTCCTTTTTCCCATTCTTGTGTTATTTTATAAACCACCCTGCAAGGCAGGGCCTGTCAGTTTTCAGATCAGTCTGAGGAATCTGTTCTAGGAGCAAATTCCAGTGAAAATCAATAGAGCTTTCAGCTTCTATATAAGCTGTACTGAGTTTTTTCCCTACAAGTTGTGACAAAACCTGAAGCTTGAAAACTAAGCGAAGCAGTATATTGTTTCTCATTTCACAGATACATTATGTGGTGTTTTGCAAGGATAAATCTTTAAATTAGCAATATTTAGGTTCCATAAAAACTGGTGTATCATCTCCAGGAAGAGCTGCCGACTCACAGCAGTGCACATGGTTTGGTAAACACATTATTCTTGAGTGCCAAAGTGACAACTGCAAGGGCTCTGTTATGGTTTGTGCTGACAGGAAAAATTGAAGCATTGGTTTATCATTACTGAAGCATCAGTGTATCATAAGCAACTGCAATTTTCTTCTGTCCAAAAGAAAAATATACTAATTCTACTCATTTTTCTCTGTTTCAGAAACTTATTGGGGAGGTGTTTAATATTGTGAGCCAACAATCTACTGCTCGACCAGGATGTATCATTGAGCTCGATGCAATAACTAACAAAGTAAATAAATGGTTAACTCTTTGAGAGTATCACATACAGAGAGGTGTTTAATAACTTTGTTAATTAGCCTAATTGTTGAAAAGAAGTAAAAGAGATGACATTTCTCTATGGTAACAATGACTGCCTTGAATTTTTGTGAATGTTGGGATACCTTGAACGTTTCGCTCAGCCAGCTTTCTGTTAGCTGCTGGGAGCTCAGAGCTCATTTTTAGAGTATTGCTATATTTTCTAAGATTAACTCTTGACGAAAACGAAACTTTACTAAAGGATGGTTTCCCAGGTATCATAATTTAAAGGAAAAATTCAAATCCAACCAAACAACAATAACATTAAAAGCCCAAACCTAGCAAGTAGATCTAGCTAGTAAGAATGGTAGCCAAAATGTAAGAATTATAGCCAGGTACTACTTAAAGGTTTATGTGCCTGTATTGTAAAAGTAATTTACATCTATTAATTAACACAGCTATACTTTTCAATCAATGAGCAGGTAGGATAATTAAACCTTGTTCTTACTCAGTTTTTGATCATACATGTTCCAGTGCTGTTTTCTGTTAGCAGCCTCTGAAAACAGTTTTACCATTCTTCATTAGAAAACTGTGGGGGTTTGGCATGTATAAATAGGTATTTCTCTATTGTCGATACATTTCTGTATTTTTTAAGTATCAATAGCATAGAAGCTTCAAATTTAAGTTCAGATTTACAAAACGTTTTCCTAGAATTTTTATGAACGAGTCCAGGGAATAGTGTCTTACCTTGTTTCTCTGGAAAAAAGGTGATATGCAGCATGATAACTTTGCCATCACTGTTGTTTGGGGGACATATTTTTCCTTACCAGCAGGGAAGGATTTCACCATGAGCAGCCTTCTCTGTAGTGAGGTAGAGTTACTGCAAAGAAATATGTGGCTGTCAGAAAAGACAGATGTTAAGATATCTGAGAGAAGGAAAATCTGTGATTTGCTCCCCTTTTTGGATTTCCCAAGCACTTCACTGCAGACATGTCATCCCACTGGAGAGGGATGAAAGTCTGAGAGTTTTTGCCGCTGTCATTTATTCAACCCTAAAGAAATAAGAACGAATCAGATACTAATTCATCTGCCAGTAACTGCAGCAAAAGTGTTATTACAGAATTTGTCTATCCTGGTAGACCTCGGTGAAATTATTTCAATATACAAATGAGGAGTTCTAGAACACGCTGATCTTAATATGAAAGGAAAATACTTGGGGTTTTCTGAGGATAATTTTAAACTTTATAAAATAAATTGGTAGCTAGATTGCATGGAGGAAAAAATTGCATTGGTACCAAATTTTGCTGTACTGTTCTGGAAGCATAACGATTGCTCAATGTTTCAGTGTGGCTCAAACACACAATTGCTTCATGTCTTCCAAGAAGACTTCATTTTGGGATACAAACCGCATAAGGAAGATGTGGAAGGGAAGGAAACTGAGATATTTTTCCAGCCATCACAAGGTATGGCATAAAGTGTAACTAATTTGAACCAAAAAGTGTTCTTAAGGAATACTAAAGTCTAGCTGGCATGTGGTCATTTACTTTAAAATGAGAATCTGCAGAATTCACTGAAATGGCTGTTATCTATTGCTCATATGGATTGCTGAATGGTGTTAAACAAAAGCATTCTAATTGCTTAGAGTGAAACAACTCGAATGACAAAGTACATTTTTCAGAGTGCTTATGTTATATATCAAAATGTGAAGAGAGCAGAAGTACATTTTCTGCATCAACAGGTAGTTCCAGGTGATGATGTCACTACATCTGGCTTTTAAGTTAACACAACAGAAAGTCACTGGGGAATTTGGTAGTAGACTTCAAAAGAAAGAGGGAGAAAGCAGGCATTTAGAAGAGTCTTTATAATCTGGCAAAATAGTTCAAACTGAATGGGAAGGCAAATATCTAGTAAATTGGATTTGCCATTAATACTCAGATTTTCTGTAAGTCAGTATCTATTTTGTAATTCTTCTGTTGTCACGAGCAAACAAAATGTCAATTAAAGCATGCTACTAATGGTACTGTTTCAATATTTTGTTTTATAATCTAACAATTAATTTCAAAGATGAAAATGGGGTTTTTGTTTTTAGAGAATCTTTTGCTCTGGAAAAATTATTTAGGTTGAATATAAATTTCATGAACATATAAACATATATGAACATATATGTTTACATATTATATATATATATTATATTTAAATGACAGGGTATCGTCCACCACCTTTCTCAGAGAAGTTCTTCCTGGTAGTAATTGAAAAAGATAGTAGTGGCTGTTCTGTTCTTCAAATGTGGCATCTTCATCTCAAATCTGTGCAAGCCTGTTTAGGTGAGTCAGTGATTGTAATTTTATTAGAGAGAGACATTTCTATCATATTACTTAAGATAAAACAAATTTTGGTGGTTTATTATAAAACAAATTGTGTCACCTTTGTCAAGCAGAATCCTAGAAATCAAGACTCTTCAGAATAATATATCAATGCAATAGAAGCAGTGAAATTGCTTACAAACATTGGTTGCATTCTATACCAATAGCAATATAAAAATGTGTTGATAGAGTGAGTAATGTCCTTAAGCAGTGGCTTCTTTATTTCAAGCTATCAGTATTTCAGAATGTTATGGATGTCTTAAATGAATAGTCACAGCATGCAATAAAACTGACACAGCCTGCACACATCATGTAATTATTTTCTGTGCAACTTGAGCTCTTGTAGAAACAAATAAATTTGATTATCAGATATTCATGCCTTGTCCTTATAAACAATATTTTAACACTGTTGTCAATTTTTTTTATATAGCAAAACCAACTGAAGCATCTTCAGTAGATAATAAGCTTAGTGTACCTGAGCAGAAGACTGTGGATTCTTCTCCAGATGTATCACCTGGCATAAGTCCCCTTCCACGATCTTCATCCATTGCTAACCTTCAGACTGCTAGTAAACTCATTCTGAGCTCCAGACTTGTGTACAGCCAACCCCTGGATCTTCCTGTTGGTGTAGAAGTAGTAAGAGCAACTCCTTCAGCAGGTAACTTCTACATTTTTTTCTATACAATTGGTTTATCTCCTAGTTTATAGGACTTTATCTCCCCAGCCTGTAAGATTCTGATTTACTGTTACAGGAAACATAGGACTGAAAATGTGCATTTAAATCATCATGCCCATGTCATATTACTCTTCCATATTGAGTCCACACAGGAAAGCTGTTCCTGGAACTCACTCCTGTAATAGTTGGAAATGTAACTTTTAGTCTTAATTTATTAATGAACAGTTTATACCCACTTGCTCATTTGTCAGCATTGCTGTGTTTGGTATACAGTGAGGTTTTTACCTGATGCACTTACACCTTCTTCTGGTTGTCTTTCTGTCTCTCCTGTTGTTATTTTTTTTTCCCTTGCCTTCTTAGATTTGCTTTTGGTGGGCTGTATGAGCCTAATCTTAATTTCCTTAATCTCATCTAGTTAAGGCTTTGAATTCCTCTGGTTGTACTAACAGCCCTTCTCTGAATTAGTTCAGTTCCAGTTTACCTTCTCGAATAGTGATCAGAAATGCAGACGACAGGTAATGTTCAAGCTGCAAGACTGTTACCAGCCCTAATATTATTTGCCCTTATCCAACTCCAGATTAAAAAAATAACACCAGGTTGTAAAGTTCTCTAGCAGTGGGTAGACAGTGTTCTGTCTGCCTTAATCACACAGGCGTTCTACTACCTGTTACTGAAAGTAGATATATTTGTTCTGACTTCAGGTCACTTGAGTTCCTCATCAATATACCCGGTCTGCCTCGCACCGTACTTGATAGTAACGTCCTGTTCGGACAACAGAGTGCGCTTCTGGAGGTGCTCTGTGGAGACAGACCTGAGCAGCAGAGCTGAAGAGAAGGAGACATACCACTGGAGAAAATGGCCTCTAATGAACGACGAAGGGGAGGACAACAGCAGTACAGTGAGCATAGTAGGAAGGCCCGTTGCTGTCAGCTGTTCTTACACAGGGCGTCTCGCAGTCGCGTACAAACAGCCCATACAGCATAATGGCTTTGTTTCCAAAGAATTTTCCATGCATGTTTGTATATTTGAATGTGAGTCTACTGGAGGATCAGAGTGGGTTTTGGAACAGACAATTCATCTGGATGATTTAGTTAAGGTTGGAAGCGTACTTGACTCAAGGGTCAGCGTGGATAGCAATTTATTTGTTTACAGCAAGTCAGATGGTTTTTTGAATAAAGACAAGTACCTGGTGCCCAGTATCAAGCATTTGGTGCATTTGGACTGGGTTTCAAAAGAAGATGGCTCACACATACTGACAGTTGGAGTGGGGGCCAACATCTTCATGTACGGAAGGCTTTCAGGGATTGTAACAGATCAAACCAGCAGCAAAGAGGGAGTAGCTGTCATCACCTTGCCTCTAGGAGGGAGCATAAAACAAGGTGTAAAGTCAAAGTGGGTGTTGCTGAGGTCCATTGATTTGGTATCATCTGTGGATGGCACTCCTTCCCTGCCTGTCTCTCTGTCCTGGGTGAGAGATGGAATACTGGTGGTGGGAATGGACTGTGAAATGCACGTTTACGCCCAGTGGAAACACGCGGTCAAGTTTGGTAATGGAGAAAGTGATGTTTTTAATTCTGAAGACTCGGCAACACAAGATCCATTTAAAACAAGCGCAGTAGTGAAGAAGACCAGTGTAATTGATGGGGCAGGCGTTGTGGATGATGTTTTTGGCACTCCAACTGTAATTCAGGATGGGGGGCTCTTTGAAGCTGCTCATGTTCTTTCACCTACTCTCCCCCAGTATCATCCAACCCAATTATTAGAACTGATGGACCTGGGTAAAGTTCGCCGAGCCAAAGCCATTCTGTCACATTTAGTTAAATGCATTGCAGGAGAAGTTGCAATAGTCAAGGACACAGAAGCTGGAGAAGGGACTGGTCCCAAACGGCACCTTTCTCGCACCATCAGTGTGAGTGGCAGTACTGCCAAGGATACCATCACTGCAGGGAAAGATGGTACCCGAGACTACACGGAGATAGACTCCATTCCCCCGCTGCCACTCTATGCACTGCTTGCTGCAGACCAGGATGCCACCTATGTTTCTGAAGAAACTTCTAAAATACCTCAGGGCTCTGAAGACCACGCGAAGAGAAAAACAGAGGATCAGTACTCGGATCTGTTCCAGATTCAACCTGTTACAACCGAAGACTTTATAGATTTTGAGCCTGAAAAGAGGGAGAGTAAATCCAAAGTTATTAATCTGTCACAGTATGGGCCAACTTACTTTGGCCGAGAACACGCCAGTGTCCTTTCAAGCCACCTGATGCACTCAAGTCTGCCAGGCCTCACTCGACTGGAGCAGATGTTCCTCGTAGCTTTGGCAGACACCGTGGCCACGACAAGCACTGAACTAGATGAGAACAGAGATAAAAATTACTCAGGTTAGTAACTGACTTATTATTGAATTGACATTCTTGTTCTTCTCAGCAAAGGTAAACTTAGTCCTTAGGTATTTTGAGATAACAAAACTGAAAGCTAGCATCAGTTATTCAGGTTAGATAGAGTAAGAAAGAAAAGCAAATACAAGTATCTCCTTGTAGTTAGTATGTAATAAATTACTTGTAGTTCAGGTTCTCAGCAGGCTTAGAAACACTCATTCCTCACAGACTGTATATGATAAGTTGTACATATGTCTGCTGTAGTCGGCTGCGTGTTCAAAAGTGTGTTTTCCGTTGCACAGGAAGAGATACCTTGGATGAGTGTGGCCTGCGGTACCTGCTGGCCATGCGCTTGCACACCTGCCTGCTGACATCCCTGCCCCCCCTGTACCGCGTGCAGCTGCTTCACCAAGGTAACCCTCAGGGGCAGCGGGGGCTTCGCTCGCACGGCCTGCTCACCTTTTATAACCTTTGGTTTGTAACCTCGTGTTTCTCTTAGCTGCATATGGATTTTCTATTCTGTTATTCTCGCCAAGGCTCGGTGTGGGCTTCCCTACATGCACTGTAAATAGCAAAAGAAGCATAGCTCAGAAGGCTCTGGCCTGTCCAGTTGGAGGCATGAATAGATTCCCCAATCAGATAAAATGCAGATGGTATATGTAATTCATTGTTTCTGCTGCGAGAATTAAGACATTTCCTTACATGAGCATGGATTTATCTTATCTTAAAGAATATTTTATTATTTTCATCACAGCAGGTTTTTTTTTTTTCTCAATCTGAGTAAATGCTGTTGTGAAATACTGAAAAGAAAAGAAGCTACCAGCTAAGAAACAGAGAGAAAGGTTTCTGACCCAGAATGGCTCTGCTTCTGTGATAACAGAATATTTTACCTTCATTTTTTCAACATTTAATTCTTCTACATTTATGATTGGGGTGCTGGAAAATGATGAAGGTACTGAGGAGAGGACCTCCATAACAAGCAAAAAGATATTTCATCTGTTCCTTTATCAGCTGTACTTCCCGTTGAGGGAATCAGTCTCTCTCAGGTGTACCCAGCTCTTGGGCTGGAGATCCCACTTTGCATCCCTGACATATTCCATTTGCTTATTAACAGCTCTTAGTCTTCTGAATTGTGTTGGTTTGTGTTATTGTTTAGGCCTGTCAACTTGCCATTTTGCATGGGCCTTCCATTCTGAGGCTGAGGAGGAGCTGATCAATATGATTCCTGCTATCCAGAGGGGAGACCCGCAGTGGTCAGAGCTGAGAGCTGTGGGCATTGGCTGGTGGGTCAGGAATATCAACACTCTCCGAAGGTGCATCGAGAAGGTACATTTTAGTGGTAACAGCTTCTAGCTCCATGCTGTTAGGTGTGCCTACTGTACTAAATTTCCAAGTCATCCAATATAAAAATACATTTTTAAAACTTACAGTTTAATCAAAGAATCCAGGAGCAGAGCAATTATCCTAGTACTCCAAATGAGATACAATTACATCAGAGTCCTGTATAAAACCCAGTGTTCGTTCAAGAAATACTGGTATTAGCTTAAGTATTTTTAAGTAATGGATTGCCAGAGGAATTTCACCTAATAGCATAAGTTACTGTAGCAATTTTAAAGAAAATATTTTTATTTGCACAGTCCTAATGACCCACTGTGCCTGAGAGGGGTTGCTATCTGCAATAGTGCCATTTTTCTGACTTTTAAAAGCATTTACAGCATAGAGCTCTGTTACATAGAAATAAAACATCCTCACAGAAATTACTTTGCTGCTTTGTAGAGATAATACAGTCTACCTGGCCCTCTTCTGTGACAAAGAATACAGGTTATTTAGCTAAAAGCAGCTCTTACATTTTCATTGATAATAGTAGGCTTTGTTCACTACAGGTTGCAAAAGCTTCGTTCCAGAGGAACAATGATGCCTTAGATGCTGCACTTTTTTACCTTGCTATGAAGAAAAAGGCAGTGGTGTGGGGTCTGTTTAGGTGAGTTCTGCTAACTTTAAGTTTGATTAAATCTTAATTGAGCCAGGAATGCAAAGCAGAACTCATCCAAGAGTAGAGTTTAATTTCAAATAATGTTGTTCAAGTGATTGTATGCTGAGGTTACCTAATAAATAGCTCTATACATTGCATTTCTTTATACAGGTCCCAGCATGATGAAAAGATGACTGCCTTTTTCAGCCACAACTTCAATGAAGACCGATGGCGTAAAGCTGCTTTAAAAAATGCCTTTGCTTTGTTGGGAAAACAACGTTTTGAGCAGTCAGCTGCATTTTTCTTGCTAGCAGGTTCACTAAAAGATGCTATAGAGGTATCTGCTCTTGAGAAATTTTCAGTTTCTAATTTGACCTATGTTACTGCATCCTTACAAGCTGTTCTCTGATGAAGTTTTCACAAGTTGTGGCAGCACTTAGGGGATGGTATGTCCACACAGGACCCCCTTGTGCCCTGCAGACATACCATTTACCTCCACACTACTGTGAAAAGCAACTTGGAAGCTGATTTGAAGGCCAGAGTAATTGTTCAGATACACCATTCCTCAGTGGAAGCACTCTTGGGAGTCCCAGCTGTGACCCTTCTGGCAAAACTTTGTTTGAACTGCACAGTTAAGTTGTAGCACTCTGTTTAGCCTCCAGCTGTCCTGCATGACCTACTGATACAACATTAAGTTAAAAAAAGAAGTCAAGAGTTCTTTTCTGAAGCAGCCCTGGGATCCCTTTTTAGTGGAGCTCCCACAAGGGAGGTGGGAGCTGTGAGCAGGATCATAAGCTAAGCAGTGTCTCTCAGGAGATGATGGGAGTTAGAGAATCTTTAGTAGTCCTGCCTATTTATTTACAGCACGTTTGTCTTCACTTGAAAATGTATTTTCCTCAGAGATGTAATTCTGTACATGATGGTGTGAAAAATATCTTGCCAGTGATGTAGTAACATTAAAGTTGGAGGGTGCAATTACTCTACTAGATAGAGTAAAAATAGACATCTTTATCTTCTGCCATATTAATTTTTTTATGCTATGTACTGCTATGCGTATTAAAATCCCTAAAATAGAGAAAAGTACACCTCTCTCCAAACAGGAGAAAGCGTAATTTGCATATATATCACCACACTTTTGACCTGAAGATTGATTTATACTTCACAGAACAGATCTGATGAGAAAAAAAAATCTGTTCTGTAGACGTATATTGCTATTCACTCTACTTTATAGAACTCCCTTTCCCTCATAAAACAACCTTTTCCCTGCTGCTTATCATAGGTGTGCCTTGAGAAAATGGAAGACATCCAGTTGGCTATGGTCATTGCTCGTTTGTACGAGTCAGAGTTTGAAACCTCTGTCACGTACACCTCCATTCTCTATGAAAAGATTTTGGGCTGCCAGAAGGATGGAACTGGGTTCAGCTGTACTAAGTTGCACTCTGATCCGTTTCTGAGAAGCATTGCGTACTGGATAATGAAAGATTACACACGGGCGCTGGACACATTATTGGAGCAAACACCTAAAGACGATGATGAAAACCCAGGTAAGAGAAAAAATATTAATCTGATAGGGCAAACTTATTAAGAAAAAGAAGAGTGGGAGAAATGCTTTAAAACAATATAAATACCTATTTCCAGTTTTTTCCAAAGGTTGTCTCCAACTTCCTTGGAGTATTCGTAGTTCCTGCTCTCAGCTAAGCTCAGGAGAGCTGTCTTTGTTTGGCACTTCCTTGCAATACTTCTCTAGTGCTGTTTGGTATATTTTCCAGTGGACTTAAATTCTCATTCTTGCTTCTAGGAATTAGCAGTATTGTAGCAGGATTTCCTATCCCATCTCTTTGAGATTAATGTTAAGTAACAGGTGGCTACACAGGTTTCATATTCCCTGTGGGAATTTCCTTGGGGAAATCTCTACCTGGATGATCATCTCAGCTGCCTTTTAGCTTAGCTGACTGCAGTGTAACTGCAAGGCAAATGAGAGAATTTGGCATCTTTCCACTCATCCAGCTCGTACCTTTGTTTTTTTTGTGGGGAACAAGTAATTCTTTCCTTTTATCTTTGTTGCTAGACCCAAAATTGTCTTTATTTTCATGTTTTGATAAATCTTTAATGCAGGAAATAACTGCAAAACAGAATAATACCATCTAAAAGGCATTTTCAGTACATGTCATATCTGTTTAATTCCTCAGTTATCGTCAAATCGTGCAATCCTGTGGTGTTCAGTTTTTACAACTATCTTCGGACCCACCCTTTGCTCATCCGAAGATACTTCAGCTCACCAGAAGGAACTCTGGCCACCTTAGGTCTAAAAACTGAGAAAAGCTTTGTTGATAAAATTAATCTTATAGAAAGAAAATTATTCTTCACTACTGCAAATGCTCATTTTAAAGTGGGCTGCCCTGTACTAGCCCTTGAAGTGCTTTCCAAAATTCCAAAAATAAGAAAAAAGTCTGCTGTAGCTGGAGAAAAAGATTCATCCAGTCCTTCAATCCAGGCTGATGTTTCGGATTCCAAAGCCCTACAGGATGGTGCTGGAAGTGGCGATATAGACTGGTCAAAACCCATTTCAACTTCCTTTGCCTTGGAGAGTACTGTTGAATCTTCAGCGCAATTTGACTGGAGTCAGCCAGCAGTAAAGTTTGACGATGAGCCTCTTACTCTTGATTGGGGTGAAGACAAAAATGGGTCAGATGAAGAAGACAAGGACGTTGGGATAATGATGAAGAAGTCTGATTCTAAGAGCGAAGATGAGAGGACCTCAGACACCAGCATGGCTCAAACACCACATGGGGAGGTTTCTGAGGCAGGAGACACTGAGGTTGATGTTATTGCCGAGCAACTGAAGTTCAGAGCCTGTTTGAAAATCCTTATGACCGAGCTGAGGACTTTGGCTACGGGTTATGAAGTGGATGGAGGAAAGCTCAGATTTCAGCTGTACAACTGGCTGGAAAAAGAGATTGCTGCTATGCATGAAATATGCAACCACGACGCAGGGGACAAAGACTACTGTAAAACATATACCAAAGTAAACGGGGATCTGCTGGAGCCCGAAGATATCACGGACAAGCCGGACATCGGCTCGTACGAGCGGCACCAGATCGAAAGACGGAGGTTGCAGGCGAAGAGAGAACACGCCGAAAGACGGAAGTGGTGGCTGCAGAGGAACCAAGCTCTCCTCCGAGTTTTTCTCAGTTACTGCAGTCTTCACGGGGCACAAGGTGGAGGTTTAGCGTCTGTAAGAATGGAGCTGAAGTTCTTGCTGCAGGAGTCACAGCAGGTAAAGCGAGTCCAGCTCATTGCTGTTGGTGAATGTGAACAGCTCTAGCTGTCAATTGCTAAGTTTGTGCCTAGACAGATGCTGCTAATGTCCTGCAAGTCTCATGGTCATGATCATTTTAGTGTTCTTGGGGAAAGAACTTGGTGTTTAACTGTGCTGCTCTTCCCACTGCGGATTATTTGGTTCTGAAGAATCTGCTGTGTGGCACTGAGGATCAGGCTACTCATGATAATGGAATATAAATGTTGCAGTTTGTATTGTAGCTGCAGCATTGTATGTATGTTACTATGGCGTAGTTTTGGTCACAATATTCTAGGTACCTATGTAATAAATCAAATTCACAGTTACTGAAATAAAACAAAATCTCATTCCTAGGCCTCCGCAAGGAATGGGGTCTTGGCTCCAAGGCTCAACAAATAATATCAAGTCAGGCAGGGTACTGCTCTCTTTTACTCTGTTATGGCATTTTCTACATTTCATACAAAAAGAGATATTTTACAGTAAATGTTAATTACTACACTGAGCTACAGCAGACAATCTGATACTGGGCAAGTCTTTTAGCATGCTCTGCTCCTAGATTTCTCCAGTTTCAAATAGGGGCAACAGACAGCTGCTCTGGTGGTACTTGGCTTACAATGTATGTTTTAGAATTTTAAAAAGCTCTGTTTGTTTCCCCCTGAGAAACTCAGATGAGTACAAATTTGGCTTTGTTACTAAACTCAGACCAGTGACTGTTGTGTCAACTTGTGCTACTGCAGGAACACTTTTAGTTAGTGTTTCTTAACAGGCAATCTCCCCACTCCCTAGTGAACTACATGAAAATATTCTTCCTGTACAAAATCAAACCGTGCTCCAGCAAACTTGGCTATTGGGTCTGAACCTTGTCATATTATAGTAAATAATAACTTGCTTTTGACAGTAAAATCTTGTCTGTACTGGGTAGACAGCAGTAGAAGAGGATAAATAACCTGGAAAATATATTTAAGATGTAAAATTATCTCAATTTTTAAATTCTTTTTCTCAAAGCAGTAATTTTAAATACAATCTTTTCTTTTAAACAGGAAACTACTGTAAAGCAACTTCAGTCTCCTCTTCCACTACCCACAACACTACCCTTGCTTTCTGCAAGCATAGCATCCACAAAAACTGTGATAGCTAATCCTGTGCTGTACTTAAACAACCACATCCACGATATACTTTACACTATAGTGCAGATGAAATCACCACCACATCCTAATATTGAAGATGTCAAGGTAATTCATAGCTTTAATCTAAGGCCTAATGTTTGATGGAATGGAGAGCAGTAGGCAGAGATGGGAATGAGCACAGGGTGGGTTAAAGTTTGCTTTTTTCACAGTCTGACAGTACCATTTTCTTCACACTGCGGATTTCACTGACCATGCCAAGAAATCCTTGCATTTCCTCTTTCTAAGAACTGGACTGTTCTGGTTGCATTGTGAGGTAGAACCAGTTATTTTGTTACTCCTGGAGACTAATGGAATTTATAAGCACATAACTGAAGTAAAAAAAAGGAGAGATTTTAGATAAAACTGTTATATAATGACTGCATAAACTTTTTGTGTTTTGTGCATTTTGAGTAGCTGTTACTACATTGAACTGCAGTGTTATACAGTACAATTTCCAGGAACTATTCCATCAAATTCGTTATCGTAACAGGTCATGCTTAATCACTGCTTCAGCATGCTCATTTACTGCGGCTGTTCTATATTAGAATCAAGTTAATTATCTTGGCATAATTAGGAGGTGTTGACTGCCATCAAATTAACTTGAACAAACAGTTGTGATTTTCTAAGCACTGTACTGTAAACTTTAGGTAACATTCAGTTACTATTTCTTACATTTTGTTTAAAACTAGGACAGTCCTGCAGATCACATTTCCAATATTCTTTAGAAAGAAATGTATTTTGCTCACCTTTTAAACAAAACATATAGCTTACTGGTTCTCTTTGTTTTAGGTGTACACACTTCATTCTTTAGCAGCTTCGCTTTCTGCGTCCATTTATCAAGCACTATGTGACAGCCACAGCTACAGGTAAAGAGGGAAGTTTTCATGCAGTCCTACATTTGCAGTATCCTTTTTGTATCCTAAGTGGAAATTCTCCCTGCATGTGGCTTGAAAAGGGATTAAATTATAAAGGGATTACTTTGTGTATGGGTAAAGATACACATTACACATTGCTAACTTTGATATGCCCAGTCTATTTTACACGGATGAAATAACACCAGCCATTCGGGGTTTTTCAATAAACAGTAAGAAAATATGATGTCACTCTCCCTTGGGACACTCACTTTCTCATCAGAAAAAAATTTATTTGTGTGTAGCAGTCAAACAGAAGCAAATCAGTTTACTGGGATGGTTTACCAAGGACTGCTTTTGAGCGATCGACGCAGGCTGAGGACGGAAAGCATTGAAGAGCACGCAACTCCAAACTCCTCTCCTGCTCAGTGGCCTGGTGAGACTAAAATAAGGTTACTTTTAGCTCCACTGGACCAGCTCCATGTGCCAAAATTATTTTACTGTCCTGTATGAGGGATGAAATAGTGGATGATCAATGATAGGTGTTTCTAACTTAGTTCTCAAAATAGTAATGGCCTTTCACTTTTTCACTTATCAAAACAGAAAAGTAAACCTTCTACATGGCAAACATCTTGCTTGAAGGAGAGGCTGTGATCTTTAGGATAAACTTAATGATAATCTGTCACCCCAAAATGTTTTCCTCCAGTCTGCCTAACCCCCAAGCAATGCTACTTCTGTTGATTGTCTCCACAGTACTGTCCTGCATGTTTGCTGTAGGTGTAGCTATCAAAGCAGCTAATTCTGATGTACAAGCATCAACTGTGGAACTGGTGCAGGAATTTCACAGGCACACTGAACTGCCCTTAGTATTTGCAGAGAAGTGCAATGCACGAGTCCCAGACCCAATAAAGGCTTTTTGTAATTTTGGTCTTACAATGATTTACACTGTTAATAATGCGCTTTGCCTGAATAAAAGCATCACGTGCCTACTAGTGTTCGCCATAAAGCATAGAGGTAAAACATCTTCTTTTTATCCGCTTGTCCTCCTACTGATGTAACCTCAGAATTTTTCCTCTTTGCAGGCGTGAGTTCACTCATCAACCTCTTAAGCTCAGCTCAGGATGAAGACCAACCCAAGCTGAACATCCTGCTGTGCGAAGCCGTCGTGGCCGTGTACCTGAGCCTGCTGATCCACGCCCTGGCCACCAACTCGTGCAACGAGCTGTTCCGGCTGGCGGCGCACCCGCTGAACGGCCGCATGTGGGCCGCCGTCTTCGGCGGGGGCGTGAAGCTGCTCGTGAAGCCGCGGCGGCAGTCGGAGAACATCCCGGGTACGATGTTGTTTTGGTTTTTTGCTGCATGCTCTGTTTGCGTTAGCAGTGAAAGACTTTTTCATAAGTTGTAAGATTAACAATGTTTGTGTTTTTGTAACGAATCTTTTCTAGGCTGTATTTTTAGAATTGTTTTGTATTCCGCCTCCAGAGGCGGAAGAAAGTGATGGACTGAATTTATATCCTATCAGTTTGGAGAGGCTTAACCTCTTCATCCAATTGTTGATTGTCTGTACATATGTATATAAGTGTGAAAATAAACGAGGGGCCAGGCTTTTGCCCGTTGGCCCGAGACCTTGGCGTGTGTATGAAACCTGCATCCATGCCTGATTGTTAGTGTCGATCCGCGACAGTACGCTTTGCATCGTGTGCCTGCTGGGGATGGGTGATGGGAGTTTAAGTGGCCAGCAGCCCAGAACCCGCTCTTGTTCACAAGTTCTTTGATAATGGCTGGTCCGGCCTGTTGTGAGATGGGTTATTTATTTAATAGGCACGAAACGAACAGACATGAGACTTAAAACTGACTGTTACTGCACAGGGATAGGATAAAAGGAGATACTGGTATACATGTGGGGTTAAAGGTACCATTGAAATTACAGCTAGCTAAGAAATAGTAAAACTTAGGATACAATGTTTCTTACCACCAGTTGAAGGGGTAGACATCGAAATTCCTTTCTCTCAATCCCCAGGGAATTACCCTGAAGTTGTGTCCAAGCTCCAAGGAGAAATCTCCTCACACATCCTCAAGGACTGTGTGAGAGACTTCTCCTCTGTGATAATTGTATGGCCTTTTATATTCATGAGAACCATGTCTTTTGGTCAAGAATATTTCTTTCATCTCTTGCCACATTTGCTTTCCAGACTAAGATGTTGATTCTCAGCTGCTGGCCTGAGCCCTTTGGCACCAGAGATTCCCCATGCTGGGCCTGTGACCCCCCTGAGTTATCTCTTGCATATGCACCAGTAATCTGTGGTAGAGACAGGGGGGTAGACTTGTCTTGCCACAATACCTGTTAGTAACTTAGCAGGAGAAGCTTCCTTCCTTTTAAAGGCCAAAACCAAGCAAGCAGAACTTAAAAATTCTGGCAAGAAAATTGTTATATTAACTAAGAAAGCAGAAACAAATAATAGCCTCGCAGTTGTCCTCTGTAATGGCACCCAGCACGTTTTGAATTTGCCATAAAAACTGTATAGTTATTATATTAATAATAGGAATATTGGGTGCTTACTGATAACATTTTTCAGAACTTAAAGCCATTTATAAAAACAAGTGATATAAATGAGTGTTAATAGGGGGTTTTGTTGGTGAGATGAGTGCTGTTATTTAACAACTGCAGTAACCTGGAAACAGTATTTCTGAAATCAGTTTC
This sequence comes from Oreocharis arfaki, assembly GCA_013398015.1. Lineage (NCBI taxonomy): Eukaryota > Metazoa > Chordata > Aves > Passeriformes > Paramythiidae > Oreocharis > Oreocharis arfaki. The sequence continues at coordinate 84,873 of VZRR01004494.1, read as the reverse complement.
TATTGCAAGGTAGGATTTCACCTAGCACAAGACCACAGAGAAGAAATACCAGCTTCATCTGGCAGAAAAACAGCTCGTGCATATGTAAGCTCCAAATAACCCAGGATTTTTACCAAGACAGATGAGCAAGTGTTAATAAGCTGCATGAGGAAAAGCAAAAGTGGAGATTGAATTCAGACTCTGAAGACAAAGACAGATAGATACAACCATTTCTGATAAAATTCAGCAATACCAAAAATCACATCCTGCAGACTTTTAAATCGCCAATAGGCTCGAAACTTATGCAAAAATTAGACACTCCCTCTCCAGAATATAAAACAAAACAGGGATAAGGCATTGCACCATTACAAGTATGCACAGCAGGTATTTGTCATTCATGGAATAACTCAAACTCACTCAGGGCAGTTATTTTCATAAGGTGACAATGTGAATAACTTATTTAAGTCATGTTCATTTGAGATGTGTTCTGTTTTCCTTTAACCTTCAAGCTGCTACAGCTTCTGATGTTTCAGAGGATGGTAACGAAGGTCTGTAAAGACTTGCAGTGTAGATGAGTGTTGGTAGTGGCTTTTTTGATGAAAAGAATAGTTTTTAAATACCTAGCTCCCTTGTTATAAAGTAAGTGTGATCTTCAGTGTTGCCTGGCCAGTAACACTTTGAAAAAACAAATTCCACATTAATATTTTGATTACTATGAAGGAATCTTAAACCCTAACGCTTTAAAGTAGACTTAAGTTCTCAAAAAGCCTGCCTTTCTATTCAGATTTTCTTTGCTACCCTAAGAATTCCTTGGCTTATGTTTCAGTGACTGCTAATTGTGCAGCTTACTGTTTAGTGATATTTTACATATTACTTTGTTTCTCAACAAAGCTTCTGAGTTTCTTTATTTCTTTCTTGAGAAATTTTTCAGCTAAAAGACTTTTTTAAAGCTACATCTCCTGAGAACTTAATCTAGTACGTAAATGTAAAGTAAAATGTGTTTTTCATAATATATCCAATGTCTAAATGCCTCAGTTAATGAATTTATCAAAATTGTACTTTTTTTGTGATTACACTTACTTTATTTAGGCTGGCTTTGATTCTAAATCAGTAGAAATTAGTACCAGTAACAGTGGTTGTTAGTTGCTTCATTTATAAAATACAAACATTTTGAAGATGCACTATGAATACCAGCTTTTTTAATTACCCGAATTTAGCACCTCCCCTTCCGTCAGAAGAAATGGATAAACACCGCCGTCGGTTCAATATGAGAATGCTGGTGCCAGGCAGACCAGTGAAAGACAGCAATGTGCCACCACCTGTACCTGCAGAGAGACCCTCTTACAAAGAGAAGTTTATTCCTCCAGAACTCAGCATGTGGGACTATTTTATGGCAAAGGTAATTTCAAATGGGAAATGCGAGTTACAGTTCATAAAAGCTTGTGTCTTCTGTTAAGTTTGAAAGGACAAAAATAAAGAGAAAATTTTGACTGGTTTTAGTAGTAAGATGCAGGGTATTATCCTCAGGATAAAAGATAAAGAGCCTGCAAGTCTGTTATTCACTTTTAAAACATGTTTCTTTGTCAATAATCATGATTAATGCTTTTCCCCCTGCTAATTACTTGTATTTTAGGGAAATTGATTCACAGCTTAAATTACTGTTATTTAAACTACGTGAGAGTCACAAGTGAAGTAAGAGAATGGGAAGAGATGAGAATATTGTTTTTATAGCAGACTTTTCCTTTGCATTGCAGCCCTTTCTCCCTTTATCAGACAGTGGGGTTATATATGATTCTGATGAAAGCATTCACAGTGATGAGGAGGAGGATGATGCTTTCCTCTCTGATGTGCAGATCCAGGAACACACAGATGCCAATTCTTACAGGTCAGCAGAAGTGTCACTGTTTTAGAACAATTACGTCATATGCTTACCTTTGCTTCCAAATGTTAAAAAAAATACAGATCTTCTGCACCATCCAGTGCAAGCCAAATGATTTTAATGCTGTGGGCAGATTTATCTGTGGCCACAGAAGTGACAAATTCTCATCACGGCAACAGTTCCCCATTTACTGGGGAAAAAGGGGGGGAAAACAGTTCCCCATTTACTTGGCCAAAAAAAGGGATTAGGAAGTCAAAGTGGTGTGGTTTGCACTTTTTTGGGGAGTAGAAAACAAATAAACACCCATCCTCATTTTCAAGATTCAACATAAGGTACCACAATGCCAGCTCTAAAGTAATGTTTTACTGCTGATTCAAGCATGTAGTTTTTAAATGAGGTGCAGATTAAATAAACCCTTCCACAGTGGTTTTCTAACCTGGGTATTTGCTTGAAGAAGAAAAGTACTCTGTAGATAACTCTTAATTTCTTTTAACACAACTAAATCTATTCTTTTCATACAGCTGGGCTCTCCTGCATCTGACAATGGTAAAATTAGTTCTGCACAACATTAAGAACTTCTTTCCCATTGCTGGTCTGGAATTCACTGGTACGCTAAATCCTGCTTTATATTTCATTTTTCCGTATATGTGGCTTTCTGTCAGACTTTGCTTTTTGACTTTAAAATTTAAATAATCAAATTATTTATTTATTATAATTTCCAACGTGTACATTTCCTTTCAAGCTTTTTTGTTTTGATGGTTGTGTTATTATGGGGTTTTTATACTCACCGTAACTTACGTATTTTTCTCTAAGCCTTACTTGATTAATATTTCTGTTTAGATCTGCCTGTAACATCTCCATTGGGCATTGCTGTAATAAAAAATTTAGAACACTGGGAACAGATTCTTCAAGATAGAATGGACCAGTTTGAAGGCCCACCACCCAACTACATCAATACTTACCCCAGTGACGTTGGTGTCGGGGCAGGACCAGCCATTCTCCGCAACAAAGCGATGATTGAACCTGAGAACACACCATTCAAGTAAGGGGTTTTTTCCTGGCAAAAACACATTATTTGATCACAGAATCTAAAGACTATTTCCTCCTCACGTTAAATAGCCAGATGAAGGTTGTCTAGCTCTTAGGTCTAGCAGCCAATGTTCTACAAAAACCACTTTCCCACATCCCTTTGTTCGTTCTTGTGCAGCTGCCTGTCTCCTGTAGCAGCCTTTACTTACTCTGCTACACCTTTCACAGCTGGAGCAAGAAAGGAGAAGGAGGGAAGAGCAGAGGTTGGAGGAGTGGAGGGCAGTGGCTGCTGCTGGGAACACCCTATTCAGCCCTATTCCTTCAGTAGCAGTTGTCTCTCACCCTATCTGAGCAACAAAAGAGTTGTGTAATACCTGCAGATGTCTGGGGGAGGAGGAAGACAGTTGTACTAAGGTCCTTTTAAGGCTAATCCTCCTGTGTTTAGACAGTGTCATGCCTGGAGGTGTCTGTAAATGCAGAGAGTGAGCTGTGTTTTCAACTCAAAAACAGCTTGCTTTTCTCAGTAGATTAAAATACAACTGAGTCAACAGCACAAAAGGACTCAGCAGTGCCCTGGCAGCCAGGAGGGCCCAGTGTGTCCTGGGGGGCATTCTTGGACTTGAGTTGGACTTCATTGATCCTTGTGGGTTCCTTCCAACTCAGGATATTTTGTGTTTCTTTCCTTCTTCTGCTTTATGCAGATCAAAGGATTACTCAGCTCTTCCAGCAAAAAGGCTCTGGCATTTTCTTGTGAAGCAAGAACTTCTTCAGGAGACTTTCATAAGATACATATTCACAAAGAAAAGAAAGCAGAGTGAGGTAACCAAAGGACGTAACTTTTTTTTTAAAAAAAAAACCCTCAGTTGTAACTGTTCCTCAGTCTCCTCAGTATTTAATTTTTCTTCCCATTTTTCACTGACATTTCAGTTTCTCTCATTTAACAGTGTTTGGATTTTTTTTTCAAAATCAACATGACTGTCATGTTGTTGACTGGGATATCAATTGAACCAAGTATTTTTAAACAAGACATAGCTCATCTTCGTGTATTTGAATACTGTCCTAATAAACAGAACATTTGCAATAACAGTAATAAGCAAAGAACTTTGAATATTCATATCTTCTTTTTTTGGTGTGCCATACTGCAAAAGAAATTTAAATGTGCTATTCATTTGTGTATATGTATATATGCATGAGTAATATATACATATAAAAGTAATATTATATAGTAATATATAATATGGGGCTTTACAAATTGTACTAGTTACAGCTGCTATGTTCTAAAAAACTTGTTCTGAAAATGTAAGCCAACACATAAATATCATGGGAAATAAGTATACAATTTAATATCTTTTAGAATTCCTGTAAGTATGGAGTTTGTGTGTGTATTACTCCTCCATTTATTTACTATATCATACATTTTGTGTTCATTTAGGAAGCATTGCATTTTAAGTGAGTTTGTTTAGATTCCTGTCTTAGTTTCTGTGCCTTTTATAAAAAGTTAAAAATACACATTTGTCATCATTTACTGACAGAGTGGCCTTTAAAATCTAGTTTGGAATGTTTCATTCTTTTTTTATATTTGTTTGTGCATGTGTTTTGTGTTTGTGACTGTGTGATGTTATGTAGTCTGTAGAAGATCGTGTGGAGCAGGTCAAACAAAACTGCGTAGCAGAAGATCACAAAAACAAGGTAGTATCCCTTCTCCCAAACCTCTAGCACATTCTTAAAAGTTCTGTGGAACTGGCTTTTCTTTCTAACACTGACAGAAGCTGTGTGTTCCGTGTAGTCTGTGTGACAGGCTTTTAATCCGTGGACTAACTTCGGATGTCCTGATAATTGGGATGAGCGAACACCTTGTAAATAGTGTTGCACACACAACTTCGTGTTTCTTACACTCAAATATCGCTTTTGGCTTCTAGAACACCAAAGAGTATCACAAGTCTAAAGTTTAGCTACCGAAACAATGCTAAGGCCACTGAACTTTTCTTGCATGAATTTCGTGTGGATTTTTGCGCTCTGAATGTACCGCTACAAAATGGATTTTCACGTTAATTGAAGTTTTTTGTAAATGTTTTGTAGGTTGAAGCAGATCTTGGCTACCCTGGAGGAAAAGCAAAAATCATTCACAAGGAATCAGATATGATAATGGCTTTTGCAGTTAACAAGGTAAGCCTCAAATACTACAAGAAATATAATAAAAGATCTTAATTATAGTTGGAATAAATTTTGTATTTGTGCTGCATAGGCAAACAGCAATGAAATTGTTTTGGCATCTACACATGATGTTCAAGAACTTGATATTTCAGCTCTACTGGCTGCTCAGTCATTTATATGGATTGGGGAGGAATATGACAGAGAGTCTAAAAGGTAGGATTGTTTCTTTGTTGTTATAGTAATAAGAGTATTGATTTTCTGTGAGGCTGCATCTCTAGTACCTGTGTAAGCACAAATGGAGCATACAAAAAATGTTAATTACTCTTCTTCAGTAGGTTTCAGGTTGCTTTGTAAAGTGAGGGAAGGCAAGAGAATAATTACTGTCTTTAGACATGTCTGCACTGCACAGCAAAGTAAAATCCCATGTGGTGCATAAGAAAATGAAGGAAGTGGTGCCTTGGGCACCCTGCAGCTCCCTTGTGTCAGTGCAGTGTGGAGGCAGCTGTGGTGGCTGGTGCTGGTTGTTCCTGCCCCCTGCATTACTGTGCTGAGAACTGAGAATGCATCAGCTGCAGCGAGCACTCCTCTGTGCCAGCTCCCTGCACGCTGCACACACAGCTCAGGAGCAGCCCAACAATATTCTTCTCAAGGGAGCTTATATTCTTATATTGGGATCATCTCTTGAGATTAAACAGGGGTAGATTTGGGCCACGTGGGAAGGATTTGTGCTGCATAAGTGCAGGAATTACCCATTTATAGTCTCATTACTGCCACTTCCTCTATCCACTGCCATTAGACTCTTGACAAATAAGCACAGATCATGGGGAGCAAAGAAGCATTTGTTTAAAGCAGAACTGTTCCCTTACAGTTCCGATGACGTTGACTTCCGTGGTTCCACCACAACGCTGGCTCCTTCCACTGCACCATCGTTTGGAGTGAGTCAGATACAGCCATCCCCATCCATGCCCTGGTTAGGCACTGGGCAAACCAGCACTGGGGCTGGTGTGGTGAGTAGTGTGTGTGTGCAGCTCAGGAGAGCGTGGCTTTCATCGTGTGTTATTTAGGAGAGAGACCTAGTGTGCATTAGTCACCATACTGTCAATCCAGTATTGGCATAAAAGGCCAGCAGAGACCAAGACCTGCCCAAAAAGAAGGCCACACTAAGCATTTTCTCATACCCTGTGACACAGAATTATTGTGATAGAGAAAATAATGGGACAATCTGGATGTTCTTTCTTACGGGAACTTTGATGTAGGATCATGAAAATAATGTTAGCTTAATAATTTTTTTTTAACGAGGGGATACACTCACCATGCAATAGTATAAACAAAATTGAACGTTACGGCTTCAAAATAATTTTGAAAATTTTTCCTTGTTTCGTACAAAGCTGATTAAAAGAAACCTGAACAACGTCAAGAGAATGGCTTCACATCCAGTCCATCAGTACTGTAAGTGAATCACTAGTATGGAATTGATCATTTTCTACTGAGTGCTGTGCTATTAATGATCATCTTTTAACGTTAGATCTCACAGGAGCACAAGACGGAAGCGTCCGGATGTTTGAGTGGACAAGGCCACAGCAGCTGGTGTGCTTCCGGCAGGCTGGGAACGCCAGGGTCACCAGGATGTACTTCAATGCCCAGGGAAATAAGGTAAGTACAGCACGGGGGGTTCTGGGGGGTCAGGGCTTTCATCCATGAGGAAACGTGTGGTTGTGCTGTGACCTCTCCAGCAGTTTTCTCTGCTGCCGTGCAGAGCTGCTGGGATGCCCTAGGACGATGATACCATCACAAGGATAACCATGGTATTACAGCTTCCTAACAAACCCTTACTCTGCCTCCTCTTCTCTCAGCTGCACGCTGCTGTCCCATATCCTATTCGCTGCATTTTCACGCTTTTTGTTCTCCCTCTTCAGAAATCTGCGTTCCTGTGTGGTGACCTTTTTAAATTACTGCAGTGGAGAGCAGAGAGAGTACAAAAAGACATATGCTTTGGCCAGAAGTGACTCTGAGGGATATGAGATGCAGAAAAAAGGGTGGAGAAAGAAAGAAACTGGGAGGAATACCAACCTCTTCAGTTTTTTGCCCATTCTGTTATTTTAGCAGGTCTTGTCTGCGTTTTTACTGACAAAATATTTAACTTCGTTATAGTTAAAAGCCATAAAAAGTGAATTGAAGGGGTTTGGGCATGACTGTACATAGCTGTTAAACAGCAAAGGTGAAATAGCTGGAAATTTGAAGGATGTCTCAGCATATCTATTTTCAGGTGGCATAGACTGTAATTTAAGCTTATTCTAAAAATGTGTCTTGATTATTTTTTGGGATATTTCAATCTTACCATTACTTGGGAATCAGTCTTAAGTCAGAAATTAGGATGTACTCCTTGCTGTGCTTCACATGAAGGTCACCCAGGCAGGACTCGTGAAACTCAACTAAAAAGAGAAAATACGAAAAATAAATCTAAATATTTCTAAAACTATTTTGTAAAATACTTGCAGAATATGCTGCATAGAATACACAATATTAATTGTTATTTATTTTGGTTAATAAATATAGCTCAGTCATTTTACCATTTATGGTAGAGCACAGTCTTTCCACAATTGTTCTCATCATGCTTTTATGGCATGCTGTCATGCCTCTTACTTTTTTAAGCATTTTCAGGGAGAGTCATGGAGTAATGATGCCTTTGTTAGCTTTGGCATCTAACATCAGGATTTGAAAGAAAAGCTTCCATGCTTTCTCCATTTCCAGAAAAGAACTGAATATGCAGGAGAGCATCAGTCTTTAAATAATCGTTAAACAATTACCACTGAACTAAAACGAATTTTTTTTCACTTGACGATCTTTGTTATTGCTATTCAATTTGCAGGCAAAGGTTTGGTGGTTCAGGTGGGTTTTTCTTGAAGTCAGCAGTTTAGGACCATGCACTAAGCATCCAGTAACCACAATGTCATGCTAATAAATGCAGTTTGTTCTTTGCAGTGTGGTGTTGCTGATGGTGAAGGTTTTCTAAGTATTTGGCAAGTAAACCAAACCACCTCNCCATTTCCAGAAAAGAACTGAATAGGCAGGAGAGCATCAATTTTAAATAATCGTTGAACAATTAGCACTGAACTCACTTGGCTTCTAAACTAATTTTTTTTCACTTGACGATCTTTGTTATTGCTATTCAATTTGCAGGCAAAGGTTTGGTGGTTCAGGTGGGTTTTTCTTGAAGTCAGCAGTTTAGGACCATGCACTAAGCATCCAGTAACCACAATGTCATGCTAATAAATGCAGTTTGTTCTTTGCAGTGTGGTGTTGCTGATGGTGAAGGTTTTCTAAGTATTTGGCAAGTAAACCAAACCACCTCAAATCCTAAGCCCTACCTGGTAAGTAAGCAGAATATTATTATCAGTATTATTATTATTATTATTATTATCATTATCATTATCATTATTATTATCGAAGTCTTTGAAATTTGAGACAGGCCCAGAGCATACGACTTTACTGGGACATATTTGATTTTGCTTGGCATACTTTATCAAAACAACTGCAGAGTTTCAGTGGTACATCTTTGGAAAACTAATTGCACCTTAACCATAAGCTACAGTAATCACAAATACTACTTCAACATTAGCCTTGTTTAAATTAAAAATCAGAGTCACAAGAAATGACTTTACAACCCCAAAACTCAGTTAAAATACATTCTTCAATACAGTCTGCTGCTTCTTAACAGTACATGAAGACCATGCTTAGCTTAAAATCCAGCTGTTGTCATACACTATACAGTGGACTTGTTCTTTGTCACTTATTGCAGTATCTTTTCATTTTATAAGGGATTTTAATCCATTGTTCCATTCTCAGTTTCAAACTGTCAGTTTTTAAGCTTTGTTTCAAAGACTCTTTGTGTTGGGCTATCACTGACATTAGACAGTCGTTACTTTTGGTGCAAACAACAACTGGTAAGATTGCACTTTTCTGTTTGTTTTGTTTTTAATAGAGTTGGCAGTGCCACAGTAAAACCACAAGTGACTTTGCATTTATAACCTCTTCGAGTCTAGTTGCTACATCGGGACAATCCAATGATAACAGGTGTGTCTAAAGAAACAGTGAAGAATTTCAAAACTACTTATTCATCTCCCTTAACTTGCCAAGCTCTTGGGCATTAATATGTGGCTGACATTTTAAGGCTCAGTGTTCTAAGTTCTGTTACAGCTTGAACTTGCCAGATAATTTCTTTGAATATCATTTGTTCAGCTGCTTGTTTCCCAAGTTTAATTTGTGAGGAGTAGTCAATAGTTTACCATTTTTTTCAAGTTACATTCTAAATGCAGCTCCTTTGACATGATGCTGTTGCTGGGGGTAGAAATATGTTTGGCAAAGCAGGATAATTCTTCTTCTCTGAAAAGAACAACTTCTATAATTTCTTGACACAACCTATGATTAGTACACATTTTAAAGGTAGAAGGTGTAGTTCCACTAAGAAGCATAAAAGAGCAAAGAATTAAAACCCTTAGTTCTTTGCCCTCCAGGGACTGCAGGGTGTCAAGGGCTCCTTGTTCAGTTCTGCCTTCTAGGCTGGCATAAAATGCAAACACTTTTGGAGTCGTGCCACCCCATAGTGACTTCTGGTTTTTTTCTCCCTCAGAAATGTGTGCCTCTGGGACACCTTGGTTTCATCTGGTAACAGTCTTATACATGGTAAGTGCTGGGGTGAAAATGAAACCTCTGCTTCTTACTGACTAAGAAAATACAGCCTGTGTGTGCATTGGGGCAAGGGGAAAACCTTGCACTGGGGAGCAGGTGTGTGTTGCACACCAATACATGCACCAGACTGGTTCTGGATATTCTCTAGCATGGTTCTGGGTATTCTCTAGCATGGTGTTATCTGCTCTACATAGAAAAGTATGAAGAAAGAACATCATAGAATGGTTTGGGTTGGAAGGAACCTTAAAAATCATCCCTTTCCACTCTGCTTGCCACGGGCAGGGTCGCCTTTCACTAGACCAGGCTGCTCAAGATCAGCTCTGTTTTAAATCAGGAATTTACCCGAACTTCATATTTTATATGAATTTTGGATGTATATAAAATGCATACATAAAATTTATGTGAATTTAGTGTTTTCTCAAATTTTAAATTCAGGTATGACCCTGTATTCTAAAGTAACCCAGACTGCATATCATGCTTTCTTGTGCATTAGATCTAGGTATCTCTTATGAGAGCAATAAGCTGATAAGACAGCTGATAAGACATTACCCATATGAAGGAATGTGTCTGCAAATTTAGAAAATATTCAGATAGCAATTTATAGAAGAGATGCATTTTAAGATTGAGAGCTACTTACAGTTTCAAATCTTTTAAACTCTGACATCCTTCGTCTTCAGCCTTCACTTGTCATGACCACGGTGCCACAGTACTTCAATATGCACCCAAGCACCAACTGCTCATTTCTGGAGGCAGGAAGGGATACATCTGCATCTTTGACATCAGACAGAGGCAGATCCTTTTCACCTTCCAAGCACACGAGTCAGCTGTTAAGGCCCTTGCACTGGATCCTTCTGAGGATTATTTTGTTACGGGCTCGGCCGAAGGCAACATGAAGGTAAGGGATGGAGGAGCTGGGCTCTGTAGGAGGGTGTCTGGCTGAAGCAGGGTACTGGCATGTGTAAATAGCCAGGTAAATGCAGTAACAAAACAGAAACAAACCCCAGAACCCCAAACCTACCCTTGATGTACAGCCTGCTTGCTTTACATTTATAATGTAAACTGAAATATACTGGGAGACTTCTAAGGCAAGGAGGTTTTGTCCTCCACAAAAGATTAATCTTTTTAAGGTTGTGAGACTGAATTTAAGTGGATAAAGCAAAGTACATGGTTCTGAAATCTTACCTTTGTTTTTCCCTCTCTTAAAAATGTTCTGGCTCTGCCGTTGGACATTTCTTTGTAAAACAGAGGGCGCTCAGCAACTTCGACATTGTGTAGTTTCTGTACCACCAAGTTCCATTTTTTCTCCTGATGCTGTAGCCCCAAACTGCTACTGAGATGTCAGAGCAGCAAGAAACAAACACCAACATGAAAACAAACAAAACAAAAAGCCAGGAAACCCAAACCAGAAATGCAGCCCCTGTTTTAAGGGGCTTTTTGCCTGAAATCTAAAGGAAGGAAACACAACATGGTAAAGAGAAGGTGAATACAGGAGGCCTGATAATAGGGGTTTTCATGGCCTGGCCTTGATGAGGCTCCTGCTGCTTAGGGCACAGCAGGCAGCTGTGCTTCCTACCACTCTGCATGCTTACTAACTGTGCAGCTTACTCTCTGCAGCACTCCTTAGCAGGAAAGCATTTCCAGCTGCTGGAAAGCTGGCAGTAATCACCTAGGATGAAAATGCAACCTGTCCGTTTCTGCAGCTTTCACGGGGGGAAGCTGGGAGGAGGACTCTGGTCAGGTAACACAGGGAAGCTTCACCCTGCCCAGTACCCAGCTGGTCCACAGTAAGGCAGCCTTACACTGCATCAGGAGCCTCTCAAGACTCTTGGACTTGTAGTAATTGTTGCAGAGAACAGCCAGGAATCTTAGACATTAGGGGGGAAAATACAAATCCTTTAATATTCATCTCCTTTTGTCATTCTTTCATTCTTTTGATACAGGTGTGGAGACTGACTGGCTACAATTTAATTCATTCATTTAAAAACGAACATGCTAAGCAATCCCTTTTCAGAAATATTGGTGCTGGTGTCACCCAGATTGAGACTGTGCAAGGCAATCGTATCTTCTCCTGTGGAGCAGATGGCACGCTGAAAATGAGGGTTCTTCCCAACGCTTTCAATGTACCTTCAGGCATTTTCGACATTCTGTAGAGTTCTGTGAGCTAATCCTGGTTTCTATAACGTCCCTTTAAGTAGCTAAAAACACAGTGGTGAGCACTGTGGAAAGAAAACGTTGTGTTTCCTTTCAAAGCAGTTACTGCAGCATTAAGTATTACGGGGAGAAAACCAACACTTTTACAGCAGGTTTATTTTGAATACACCCACAAGGATCACTGGGGTGGAAATGCATGTACTGGGTTGTGAAAGCAAGGAATTCAGCCCAGTATTGTTGGTCAGGGGGGGATTACTGCTCAGTAACCCACAAGCTGCGTTTAGTGAGTGTTGGAAAGATGCTGACAGTTGTCAGTCACTTCACAAGCACTGTGGCTCTACAAGTCAGTAAGCATTTCTGACGTGATTCTGATGACTTTTATTCCAGTTTTACCCACTAAATGAAGCATGTATACAACTTCTCATTGTAAAATAGTTTAGTTTTAATTAAGGGTACTCAGTGTATTTGATTTCTGCAGAAAGTGTAATGGATGCAAACGCCGTGGATCATGTGCAATCAAGGACGTACTGTGAGAGATGTATCATTTTATGCTGAGATTTATTTCCCAGTTAGTATTATTGCACAGTTGATACTGTAAACTTGCACATCAACACATTTTTAAATGCGATGGGGTTTAATTTGCACACTATTTTCCTTTCTTTCTGAGCTATGTTTTCTATTGGACACCTGCCTTTACTTTAGGAATGTATTGTAAGCACTAAATGTTTGTAGTGAAGACATCCATCTTTCTAGTCAGCTTTTAGTTTTGAAAATCATCTGTCCAGAAAATACTTCATTAAATGAAGCTGTTAAGAGAATACCAATGGAACATATAATGCCACATTTCAGATGAATGTCAGGCTTTATGTGGCCAGCTAGTAAATAGTGGATAAAACTGGTAATTGAATTATTACCAGAGTATATTGTATAAACTATGCAGAGTTCAATATTGTTTGCTTGTAATATAACTAGCTACTGTTGTCAGATGTATTTTTCTGTTGTAAACAAAAAAAAATGTTCTTCAAGGACTGGAATGGATGTCTGTGTATTTAAATGTTAACAAACTGTCTTATTCCTCCAATGAGAATTTTGATGTCTGTGCTGTATTGTAAGATATACTAGAATAAAAAGCACCTTTCTCCAAAGGTGATTTTAAATTGCAGCCTGTGAAGTAGGAGAAATATGAAAAGAAGGAAGGGTAAATGTCACTGTTTAGTTTTCCCTTTGTAAGTTAAATAAATTACTTTTATTTCATGGAACAGCCCTTTCTAGAACTCTTCCTTATATTTAAACAGATTTATCTAAATCTCCAGTACATTGACTGGATACTTCCTGAGTTAGCTTAAACTTGACCTCAGACTGTACTGATATAAAAAAAATTAGCTGTTTACATTATTTTCAGCTGTTCTAGAAAAGCACAAGGTTAACAGAATGAAGCTCCACAGCTGCAAGAAGAAGAGAAAAGAGGTAGAATCCCCTGGCCTTCCTTCTCCAAGAGGTTGATCCAAGTGTTTCAACCATGTTATACTTCGAGATAGGTACATTATCTAGAAAGTATCACACCTTACTTGAACAGTGTTTGCCCGAGTACATTGCTGACTTTGGGGGTGTTTTAGCTGAAAATGTTTACTTTATTAGTACGACAATTCAATTTTTGAAACAATACCACAAGCAAACACACATGAAAAAAAACTACCAACCAAAACCCCCACATGCCCCACAAAAGTCCAAAGCAGCCTACAGCACTGTAGCTCTGGAGTGTGAAGTGTCACTCCCTTTATACAGGCATAGATAGAACTGTTAGTCTCTGAGTTTTGATGTATAGAGTAGTTCAAAGTATTAATTCTGATTTTTTGTTCCCTTCTGCAGCTCTCTCCCTAGCATGCAAGGCCTTAGTGATAACAGCAAGTATCCTGAGAAGAGCCCAGCCATCCCTGCAGCACACACTGGAGCTTAGCTGCAGCAGAGGAGACAAGGTTTTGCAGGCACAAGCATTCCCAAATTCATTAATCCCTTTGACAGTGCCTGGATCACACAGGTATTAAACAGCTCAGTGCAGTTCAAGATTTAAATAACACTTTGCTTCTAAATATTTGGGTGCACTCCATGAACTTTAGCAATATGCACAGGCAGCTTAGGAAGTCAGGTAGGGGTTTTCCAAGAGCATGATTTTGAATCTAGATACATAAAACAACAGTAGAGAGTTTTGTTCCAATGGTAAATTTAGAAATCTGAAATACTAGAAGAAGATTAACACCAAAAAGTTCCTATGATTTCTCACCTCTGGCTCTCAAAAATTTAAATGTGAAGTGGCAGTCTCTGACTTATGGTTAATAACAGATTAAGTCACTAAGCAGTATGATGATACTAAAAATAGCAGCAAAAAAGTATACCCTTCGTTTTATGATTTCATTTGTGTGGATGAATATGGGGACATTTTATTTTAGAAATATGCCTTACTGTAATTACATAGTTATAAGCAATTATACTGGTATAGTTTGCATGGCAGGGAGGGGCAAGGAAGAGTCTGCAGCAACAGAAGAAACTCAAATACTGTTAAAAATGAAATTTGATTCATAAAGGTTATGCCTTTATTTTTAAACCTTGCTACTTTTCATCCAGCTCTCCATTTAAGAAACACGATTCACGTGTATTCAGTATTTAATCTCATTATTCCCATTTTCCTTCTACTTTAGCTGGATTTTGCTTTTGATTATTAACACTTGATTTGAATTGTCAAATTTGAAGCTTTCTGCTTTTTTTTCCTATTTAAACAAGTATTTCCATCCCCATTATTTTTAACAGCTTTGTCCAGAAAAAGTGTTCACAGAGAATCCAAAGAAATTAAATGAAGGTGACACAGGTATTTGTACACAAAAGCTCATTATTTAGATGTTTGTATTAGATAATCACTGAGTAGGAAACGATTGCTGAGAAGATGATTGTAAATAAAAGTTACAAATAGTCTCTGCTGAGCACGTGGCCATGGAATAATCAAGGTACATTAGTCAGTTATCAGCTGAATAACCAGGGGAAAACAAAAGTATGTCTGTGCTGTGTGCCAGCTGCAATAGTGAATGACAATTTTTGAAAGAGATGAGGGTGGCCTGTGTGGCTGAAGTGTGTTCATACAAAGGCACCTGCTCTCCCTGTTATCCACACTCCCAAACCACCATCAGCAAACAGAAAACGATACCAAGTGAAGAGAGCCCCGTGTGTGTGTGTGCCACAGAGCTTTAAAGAGATCCTTTAGTCAGAGGGGGCATGTGAAAATGTATTCATCTGCCAAAATGCACGGGGTATATCATTAGGCTCCCGTCCTCCCACGTGTACAAGTTCTTGTCCCGCAGACTGTACGAAAGCATAGCAAGAACAGACTGTGAAGACCGTAACTCAAACCTTACATCAATCTGGCTCTCTCTCAGTAAATCAAAAGCAAAACTTACTGTCATGTCCCTAGTGTCAGTAACATACAGAATGCCACACGCTATGAACGCGTTACCAGCCTTGGACTTGGGGTAGGTGGTGCTGATCTCCCGCGTGACTGAAAACTTCTCCTCGTCAATGTGTGCTACCACGATAGTTTCGTCAGTCCTCGAGGCATATATAATCCAGAGACCCTTCTCATCCACTGCCACGTTGAAATACGTTTTGGAGTTAGAGAAGAGGTAGTTCCGGCCATGGTGTAAGGCATTTTTCATGGGCAGGGTGCTCAGCGAGGCGCTATCAAGCCCGAATCTGAAATGAGATAGAGCAAGCATTCAGTGCAGGTTATCGGAGCTCACCTCCACACACAGAGCGTGGGGAATCACTGATAGAGGTGGTGTTGAAAACCCTTGTTCAAGGACCATTCTGATGTCTTGTAAAATTAAAATCTCGAAGAACCTTCCAAAACGCCAGGAGAAAATTCCAAAGTAGTGACCAATCTGAAAGGTGCACAGGAGCATGGACTTGCTTTGGTAGGTTTGGCTTTGTTTTGTCTAGGAGCTCTGTTATCACTAGGGTGAAAAAATCAACTGAAAGGAACGGGTATGAAAGAGAATTGGCTACCAGGTGAAGGCCCAAAATTGGGAAGTGGAATCTGTTCAAAGTTTGGTTTTGACTAGGTGGGAACTAAAGGGAGAAAATGTGGTTGACCAAATTCTGGGCAGCTTCACCTAGTCTTAAGAGTTCCTCTGATGAAAACAGTTCAGATAAAGCAGTGATTTACTCAAACAGACATCAAAGGAATAAAAATTCTGCTTTTGCAGAGCCAAAATTGTGACCTTATGCTGGTCTCAGTGGGACAGCCTGCATACTTCCATCTCTGATGTATAAAATTGTTTTTATTCCTTGAAATTCCATAATAGGTTGATAATCTGAGGGCAGGAGCAGTGAGCAGCTAACTCATGTTCCTCTACTGGTTTAGGAGAGGAATCAGCTCCTCCTGAGACACATCTGCAGTCAGCATTTAATCACCCCAGAACACTGTGCTGCAGCAAAGGCAGGGAGAGCGTGGCTTTATCTTTTTAAATAATGCCCTCTGCAAAGAAGCACATTTCAGCCTGACTTCTCTCTCACTGTATAGCTCCATCCTTCAAACAGAGGAAGGGGAAATACTGCTCAATAAAGGAATCTGCTACACTTAAAAGTATTTTTTTCTGAAAAAACAGGCTTAATCACAGGAACACTTTGGATCCAGGAACATACAGTACTGGAAGGACAATTTTTCTGTTTAAGCTGCATTGATAGCATATACTGGAAAAATCGTCCTAAGAACAGTCAGGAATAACCAATTTAGAGCATCCCCCTCAGCTTTTGTAAAACTCACATCAGCTCCATATTCCAGCAGCATGTATGTGCAATAAAAACAAACAGTTAAAGGCTGGAGATGTGAGGAATATGTGTGTCAACCCTGTTAATCTTGTTAATTGCTTCACATCTGTGAATAACCTCATGCAAGGGCTGGAAGGACAGCCCTTAATGGGACTAATTGCTCAGAAATGCAGATTTTCTTCAGGGTTCTTTTCTACAAAGAGCCAACAAGATAGAAAGCATCCCAAGATTAGTTAGAAATACACAAATTCTGCAGCACACAATATCCTGTCTTTTCCTGTTTTATGTGAAAATCCTGAAGGGAGCAAAAAAGTGAGGCTTCATTCCCAGGTTCTCTTGGGCGCCCCCAGTTAAGGATAGTCCAGCCTGGAACTCGAGATGGTTCCAAAATTCTTTAATCTTCTGATGTCTTGGGGTAAATGACAAGATACAGTGTAATAGTTTCATCAACCACCAGAACTCAAGCTACAAACACTTTCTTGATCACTAATATCGATGAAGTCAATCAAAAATAAGAGAAATAGTAAAGCATGTTATGGAGCAAAGTGAAAAGAATGAAATTATCACAATGCTGGGGGTTTGACCATCATGAGAAAACCTGCCAAAGGTCAGACAAACCTTGTTTTAGCAGCTTTTAAATACAACAAGAAACTCCTTTTGAATGTTTTTTTCGACATTTGCAAATGGACTAGCCAGATCCTCACCTATAATTTCCATTAAAACAATACAAAAGCTCCCAGAAGCCTTTATGGAGCCCAAAACCAAGGACTTCACTGTCACAGAATCCTTAGTGCCTCATACTGTCTGTGCTGAAGGTAAATAATTTCCAAGTGAAGAACAGAACAGAAAGGCCATTTCATAGCAGCTCCTTGAGAGGATTTGAAAATTCCATGAATAGTTTGTGTTCATCTGGAGGTGAAGGCATTTCCCAAATAACAGAATCCGAGCAGAGGTGAGGAATCTCTGCCCTATCACTGTGTGTTGCTTAGACAGTGATGGTCTTTCACAGACCACCAGGGAAAAAGCCGAAAGATATTAAAAGAAGGCTGCCAAAAAGTGAGTTTGTGCTTGGCAGGATAAATGTTATAGAATCCTTGCAGCTTGCTCACATTCCTTGGCATCCACATGAATATAGGAAGGCAGCACTCACACCTGCTTGGGAACAGACATCAAAGTATGGTAAATGTTCTTGGCTCGGACATCAGAGTTGTGTAAGAACTTGAAAGCACAAGCAATCTTTCCTTTGCCCTTGGACTGTCTTTGGCTCTTCCCACAAGGTGAGATTTTGGGGTTGATTTGCATTGTTTGTCCTCAGTAGAAACTGAAACAAGAGATGTAATTCCCAGTTCCAGTTCAGGGAGATACATCAGGAAAGTAGCAGAAACTTCTTATTGTGAGGAAATCGAACACTGGAGCCACTCCTCCCCAGTGGAACGTGTGATTGTCCGGGTCGCCCTGTCCTCAGCAGGTGCCTCAGTGCATCCCTCTGTGCCAGCAGTGTTCCCTGCTGCCACGAGCCCCAGCAGGGCACAGCAAGGGCTCTGCAGAGCTGAGTTTCATGAGTGGGCCACAGTCACAAAACCACCCTCCCATGCCTCCCACACTGCAGCTGAACCACTTCTGACTCAGATGCAGGTAGATGCACAGCTTATTCTTCTAAATCTAATCCTTCCTTCTGGTACCCCAGTTCCTCAGTCAGTTCTCATTTCTTTCTTGTGATTATGAGCACAGTAAAGAATCCGAGTTGAAGAACACCCACAGCAATGTAATGTACTACAGAACCTTCTGGATCCCAGGAGAGCCAAGAGAAGAACCTGTTGTCCTCTGTGCATATGGCACAGTGTTCATCCTGGGGCCCTGCTGCTCTGTGACATGGTTACTGCAGAGGTGAGCCCCTGAGACACAGCTGAACAATGCCTAAAGAGCTGTCACAGCAGAGTAGTGGTCTGGGGCTGCTCCCCCAGCTTCCCTCCTGCCTCAACATCTGCATGCACAAGTGGAAGGCTGGTGGCCTGTATTCTAATTACAGACTGCAAGGAATGAGTTGTTCTCTTCTGGAAAGAGCTCTGAACCATTCCTCCGTTCTTCCCATTTGGAAGAAAGAAAAGGAATCACAAAATGCTACAAGGAGAATTGTCTGCTTTTCTGAGGTTCACCTCTGGCACTGTAACCCATCACTCCTGCTCCCACAGCATCACTTGTGTTAGACCAACTATCCTTGACTTACTTCAGGATGACATTGGTTCCTCCCATCTGATAGTAGAGATGATTGTTCTGTACTGCATGACCACATCCATAGAAAAGTCCTGTGATGTTAATGATCCTGTAGCTGTCATTCAGCAAGGCATTGGAATTTTCATATTCTTTTATATAGTTTCCTAAACAAAGGGGAAAACATGTTTTAAAAAAGGATCATCATTTGGTTCATCTGATTTTGAAATCTCTATCCTGAAGTTCAGTCTCTACTGAAAGTCCCTCTCAATCACCTATCTGACAGACAGTCGTGTTTGCATTTTCAGTAGTGATTCAACTTGCTGGAACGTGAAAAAGAATCCAGAGACACACAAAAAAATCTAAAGAGGAGATGATCAAGAGCCTGCTTTCCACAGACCTAATGGGCCCTCATTCTGAACACAGTTGATGTGTATGCAGAAATATTTCCTTTTCCCACTTAGGTCCTGGACATTTTCCTGCTCTAAATGTAGCTTGTGCAGCATCTGACTCATTTTCATGCCTAGCTAAATGAAAAGGCAAAACTCTGAGCTATAATTTAGGGAAGTAAAGCCAGAGGAAACAGAAACTCTTGAAAAAAAAGGATAAAAAGCCATGAACAATAGATATTTAAACTTGGGTTGGTTAAAAAAGAACCAAAACAAAACAAAAACCAAACATCAGGCTATTCTCAAAATCTGATGATGACTCTGAACATGTCTTAAAATACTACAAATGCCTACAACCATATGTATAGTCAAGTATTATACAGGTAACATGGAAAATATTCTGAAAAAGATGTGGGCAAAAACTCATCATACTTAGGAGTTTAGGTTGAAGGGATTAAGGAAACAATGTCAGGATAATGATGGATTTTTGGTCAGTGACTACTACCAAAAATACCTGAAAAGTGCGTGGTGAGCCAAATCCTTTCATCACTTGTGTTTGCAGGTTCCCGCATCCAAGTTCCGAAGGTTTTCTGTACACTGACAAAGTGGATGGGGCTTCCTACAGATGTTATGACATATTCTAGTGGGGAAAAAGCACATGTCCATGATCTGTGACACTGAGAGAGAGAGCAGCACTTCAGCCACACTTTGTAGCAGGTTACCAGGTTTTTTTGAAGGACCAGGGGTTCTGTCTTCAGCTTTTCCAGCCAGGGTATCATCATTTGGTACAGCATATGTCTCATCTAGGGTCGAGGGAGAAAGACAAAAATGACATGTTTTACCCCATTTGACATGACAGATGGGCACATCAGTGACTCCACAAAAATAAAGGAATGACAACAAAAATAAAGGGATGACAACTGGGATTTTGCTTCAGCTGGAAAAAAAAAATTGCTTAGTTTGGTCTAGTCAAAAAACGAGGTAAGAAAAGACTTGCTCTCACTTCTGCCAAGGAAATGAAGGGTTCAGGCTGGCAGTCAACTTTGAGGGGTAACTAATTAAATCAACAGATTTAGTTCCTTAGCTGTGAATTTCTGAGCAGCCACGCAGGAAGACAGAGTTGCCCCTTTCACGAGATAACTTCAGAGAGCTGAGGTAAAAGAACAATGGCTGCTTTAGCAGTAAGACCAAAAGCATTTTCTTGGGAAGGGGTGGTGGTTACACCCAAAAACTTGATGCCCAAATCCCCACACACCAGCAGGGAGGGTGGATGCTCATGCTGCTGATGCCTGAGACAGCAACAAAGCACGAACACGTTCACTGGGGGCACAGTGCACGAGGTTGATGTGCACAGCACTAAAGGGGAATGATGAAATACTAAGGGAGATGGCACATTATATTATTTACACACACAGAAATGGTTCACATTAGAATCAAACACCTGGAAATATTTTTCCCCACCCCACAACAATGTAAGGAGTATCTGCTTGGATTTTCTCTCAGCATTTACTGTTAAAACAATGCCTGAATTAAATTATTTATGGACCCTTTTCTATAAAGCCAGGTATCCCTTCTGCCCTTAAAACAACGTGACACATTTCAGTTTGCTTAGAATGAATAACCACAGAGAACAGTTCTCAGCTTTTTGCTGAGATTTCCTGATTTTTTCCTGGTTTAATTGCCGCCTTGTTTTCGAATTCCATTCTTAACTTTCATCTCCAGCATTTTGCACTGCTTAATACACAGGCTGCCAATTTTTTTAGACTTGCATTTTCATCGTTGCCTTCTAATGTATTTCTAGGATTTACAGGTCTGTGATGAAGTTTAAGTGACAAAGATAGTTAAAAACAGGAAAAAACTCTAAAGTAATGCTGAAAGGGTACCGTGACATTCAGGGAAGAAAGGACAGATAATACTGCATTGTTGATTTCTCCTTTAGGTCATATCCTCCTTCTGTTCATGCAGAAGAAAACTACTCCAAGATAGAGCAAGAACAAGATGTATTTCTCCCATCCATTATCTGGGGCATTTGGTGAGATGACATTGAAAGTTTGCAAGTGATCACAGCGTATCTCCCAGTTAGGCACAAACAGCCCACCCAGCCATGGTGAGCTGAGTGCCTACAGCTGGAATTTACCAGCCCCTCACGATCCCCCCTTCCAGCTCCTGATCCCAAAGTATTGCCAGAATATTTCAAAAAACAAAAGCACTCAGCAGAAATTTATGAAGTGCAGGGCACAAGTTGATTTTCTCGGGCTGGGTCTAATGGATGCAGTTGGGTGAAGGAGCAGTTCCCTGCCCAGTTGTTTATCTCTAACTGGGGGATAGTCAAAGGCCAGGTCAGTGTTTGTAGCAAAGCTGAGTGCACTCTTTGCCTTTGAGAATATTTGCAATACTTTCAGCTGTGTGGGTTAGAAAGCAACTAAAATTAAAGAGACAGTTTTCAATCACAGATTCTTATGGGAAATTTTCACTACTTCGTTTCCATCAAAAACCAAGATAAATCAGCTGCTGATTCCTATCATGAAACATTCTTGTTGAGAATTAATGGAGTTTACAAGGCATTAGAACTATTCATTTGGTCTGTTGGGGGAAGGTGGGCAGGATGGAGCAGACATGTTTTGTTTCTTTCAGAATTCACTAACAGTACCATAGAGAAAAAATAAACCTGTGCTTCCAACTAATTCTCTTCCCTTGGAGACATTAAGTTTTACCAGATTCAAAATTTAATTTGAAAAAGCCAGGCTTGTATTCTTATGCAATAAGTTAATTACAGTTGTAAATCAGCATATGTATTCTCTTTCCTTGAAAGAGAGATGAATATTTAATTACAAAATCTGGATTATTCATTGAATTTTGGTAATAAGGTCTCATGGTTTGCTGAGTCATAAAACATAAAAGCTCGTTGAGGAAGAGCTCATCTTTGCAGAGTTATTTGAGTGTAACTCCCATTTTCACACTGTGATTTAAAATCCATCAGAAATCCATCAGATAGCTTATCCTCCAAAGCACTTCAGTTTGCTTCAACACTTGAAAAGAGGCCACCTGAGCAAATGGCCCAGTTATCTCGTGCAACAGTACATGCATTTCTGAATTTCAAATAGGTAGAGATTTCTGCTCCAGCTCTCCCCTATCCTTTGTGAGGGGACAGAGCCTCTCCAGGCTCTGTTCTGGCACTTCAATATCCAGAATCAGGGGTTTATATTTCTATCTAAAATTTAAAAATTCATTATTTAAAAGCCAGAAATTTCAACTGCATTTCTCTTACTTTCCAAATTTGTCCCATCTGATAGAAAACACCATTTGTAAATACTTTGCCTGAGCATTAGCAAAACTGAATTAAAAGACCAATATTGTCCTAAAGGTAACCTGCAGCCTTATTCAAACTCTATTTCAGCAAAGCACCTGAGCACATGTTCAGCTTTAAGCTTGTGCAGTTTTACTGATGCCAGCAAAACTAAACACGTGCTTAGTGATTTGTGGGCCTTGAAGCAATGGTTTCATCTTGGAGCTGTTCATAATACAGGACAGAACCCTGGAAAGCACCAACCTGTGCGTTTGCTGCTGTAGATGTTCTCCTGAAGCCCTGCTTTGGCTTTGCCTTTACGTTTCCCTGGAGGCCCTGGGGGTCCAGGAGGTCCGGGGGGCCCAGGTGGCCCCGGGTCACCTTTTGCACCTGTGTACAGAGCACAGTGTCAGGACACAGGGAAGCAGGAGCCCTGCAGAGAGCTGTCCGTGTCCACAGGGCATCCACAGAACAGCCTCTCTCTTTCTTAAGAGGTTTCTGAGCACAGAAGCTGATGCAACAAACTCCCTGAAATGCTGTTTGCTGGAAGGTGAGCCAGGCAGAACTTCACAAGGTGTAGGACATCAATGCATTTTATCTGTCTGGATCACAGGCCCATTAGAGCATTACAGAGTATTGTTGTCTTTTACTTGCTGCATTCTAAGACCTTGGTTTCAGATGCTACCCTGCTGTAATTTTACACAGCTTGTATTTAGCTGCTTCACGTATTCCTGAGTGGAAATCTGCCCCTTGTTTTCTGATAGAAAATTAAAACTAAGCTGAAATATGGAGCAGGAGGAGGTCGAGAGTATGGAAGCATTTTGGAAAGGGTGAAATTCACAAACACCTCAACCCAAAGGCCAAGCAGAAACATTCTTGTGAAGACTTGCCTTGCAAAGAGAACAAACTCCTGGGCACAGCAATACTCAGACTTCCCTATGAATGCAGACCCCATTTGTACAGGTTGGTCCTGCCCTTGCAGATCACATTCATGCTTCAGAAGTGGAGCACAGCTCTTCCTGCCAAGTACACTGTTGTGAGAGACCTCCCAAGAGCACTCCTGCGTACCTTCTAATATCACATCATTGTTTGCATCCCCCTTTTCTCCCTTGGCTCCTCTTGCACCTTTCTCTCCTGGCATACCATCCTTGCCAGGTAAACCCATCTCTCCTGGCTCTCCTTTCTGTCCTTGATCACCTTTTGGTCCTGGCAAACCTAGAAAAAAAAAGCATTTCAGTATCAAGATCCCTGCCCCAGTATTAAGCACCAATTAATACACATTTTTACTGCAAACCATGTTCCCTCTAGTTATTATTCGTTTCACCTGTATTTAGCTGGGTAGCTGTAATATGTCTGGGTTTCAGAGCAGCATTGTAACCTGATATGAAGGGAAACTGTACCTATTTTTCCTCTTTTTCCATTTGTTCCTGGTTCTCCCTTTTGTCCGGGTGTGCCTGGGGCTCCGTCTGATCCGTTGTAGCCAGGCAGTCCATCGAGCCCAGGAGGCCCTGGTCAAACCAAACAGCAGAACTGCATTTCCACTGCTCAGTGCAGTTTATCCCTAACTCTGCTCTATTTACGTGCACTGTGTTTGTATCTATAGTTGAACCCCAGCAAAACATAACTCGTATTTTGCTGATACAGAGAATTGCTCCAAGCAGACCCACAGGTTAAGCAGCACAGGAGGAAAACAAGTAACCATCCATAACAGAGCCTTGCAGCCACCTGAGTGAGAGCTGAGACAGAATTAAACAAGAAGGGAGGAAAAGTTACGGGGGAGGTGGGAGGGTGTGATCAGTAACCAGTATCTTGTAAAAAGATGGTTTTAGTGTTAAATTACAATATCCACTTCCTTGGGGGGTTAATACATAGAGACTCGTCTCTTCATCTAGATGTTACTCAAACATCTTAATTTGGTTTTGATCAAATGTTCTACTCCCTCTGCTAGAAAATTAAAATGTCAAAAACCTTCCCTCCCTCAGAAGGGGCATGAGCTGACTTAAGTACAGGCTTTATAAAGGCAGGCAGTCATTCAACCCTACCTTAATCTAATTAGCAAAGGAACAAAATTTTGGGTAAGATACGTTTCCATATTTCAATATTTTATACCAGCAAGTGTTTCAATTACCCCCAAATGTTGCTGCAATTGTCCTAGTGTCTTACCTGGGGGGCCTGGGGGGCCTACAACAAGAGAAAAAAAATAACAAAAACACAAGAAAGAAGAAAAGGTGAGTTTAACCTAGCAAGAAAACAAAGCAATTCCAAAGTGAGCTGAGTAGCACTAAATCAGAGCAGTAAAGGAGAAGAAAACCCCTTAAATTTCAGAATGAACATCTATCTATTTAACTGCTTTGTATTACAAATGACTACCTGAGCATTAGCAGTAACTCAGACTTACCAACAGAGTAACACATTTATATATACACGTTTTGCCCTTTTCAAATGTCAGTTGATCGAGGTTTGACAACAATGCAATGTAACCTCACTCTCAGGGGCTTTGGTGCTTTCACACAGCCATGAGTGCAAGACACCTCACAGTCAGTGTATTTCCTTTATATAAGTGTTCTCCAAAATCCTGGTCCAGTAGAAGAATATTGGCTTTACAATACCGATGAATGTCACAATTAAAAATCCTGGTGAAAATGCACATTAAAAATACATGCCACATTTCTCCATGTTTTACAGATATTTCACTGCATTTCAGGATTCAGACTATTTAAATAGGAAAAAAAAAAGAAGTTGTGTCATTCCTATGAACAGTCAGGCTTTTGCCATGTGCTTGTTCTCCAGCCTGGACCGAGCTTCCCACAGAAACTGATTGGTAGATTGGAAACTGGACTTGCTTCAGTCACCCAGCAACTTGTAATACAGAAAAACCTGCATCACTCTCTTACACAGCTCTGATGTAGGGCCCTAATGAGAGGCAAGCACAGCAGGCAAGAGTAAAGCAAGATTAACCAGAGCGTGTTTGTGATTTATCGTCTGTGATCCCCAATACACATTAAAAAAAAAATAAATAAATAAAAGGAAAACCACCAGGAGAACACAAAGGTGACAGGTGCAATTAAAGAACCAAGTTAGCTCTGAGAACATTTTCATCCAGCCAAAGCACTGTCTTGCTTCAACCAAACTCTTTCCAACAGAACACAGCAGTAATTACTAGGTTTCCCTGAAGATGACAGTTTTCAGCATTAATTACAAGGCATTATGAGTAAAGTGAAAACCATTTCACAGGAATCATCCATTTTAATCAGTACAGGCAGTAACACCAGCTAACGTCTTTCTGCCAGTTTTCCAGTAAATGGCCATTTCTTGCACACTGTGTTACATCCATCAGTGCATTGAGTTACTTCCTCATCCCAAAAACTGAGGCTCCTTGTTCAAGCATAAGATACATAAGAAAGGTGCTTCAAAACAACAAATGTCACTGAGGCCTACAGCAGGGAAAGCCACTCAGTTAATGGTGTCAAGAGAGAAAAAGGTGCAAAAGGCACCAAGTAACGTGAATTCACGAGTCTGAAGCCCAAAGAAACAAACTTGGGCTGTCTGTGGTTCAGCCACTGCTGCAATCAGAACCGGTCTGTTTCAGAAATACAGCGTGACATCTGTGTGTACAATGGTCATTCTCATTTATGTTCAATTGGTTGAGTCAAATGGACCTTACTGCCCTCTGAAAATTCAAACCAGACTGCAAGTGAAGCATTTTCTCTAACTCATAAAAACTGTTTAATCTTCTCATTTCCAAAAGGAGCACAGGCCATGCTGTGAGAGACCTCAAAGCTGCACCACAGCTCTTGAACTGGCTGCTACGAGACATTCTGCACCGAACCCCAGAAAACTTTTCACACCTTCTCTCGTCTCAGCCATCAGCAGCCCCAGGTCCTCGCGGGTGCCACGTGAGACATCCTGCAGCTGAGGAAAACGAGTTGTTCACTAAGTCCCACTGCTCCACTGCAGTTGTTACAATGGGAGCGAGTTTCTACCCCCTGCATGTTCCTCCCGTGCTAGGCCTGAAGTGTGACATACCCAAAAATATCGGGACTAAACAACAAATAGCATTTTAAACACCCATGTCTAAAAGATTTGCTTATGAAAGTTACATGAAAGAGAAATGGCTCCAAGTAGCATCAATTGAGTTCCTTAAATTCCAGCATTTATATTGAGAGGGTACAGATAAGTCCCAAAGTGGTACCTATTAATCTTTTTTTAAAAATTGTTAAATAGCGGATTTTTGACACAGTTTTTGCCCTCAGGTTCTTCGGAAACACTGTTTCTGTGCTCCTGGAGGTAACATAGGTGCAATGCTTGAGGCAACAAACATACCTGTTAAGCATATCCCTTTTGTGCTGTTACACAAATCCACCATCACTCGGACCTAATATCGCAAAGGAAATAAAGTTGAAAACAGCGTCTTTCATGAAAGTGCCTGGTTTGCTCTACCTACAGAAATAATTCCAAAACCAAAGATACAACTGTTCCCCTGTGCTCGTTAGAACGAGCTATTTGGAATTACTTTAACACTGCGACACCATCCATCTCTTCAGGCAGGGTTTCTCTCACTGAATTTGTTCAATGGGCCTCAGTTTAGTCCTCACTGAAAATATGAATAAAATGTTGGGCAGATAACTCCATACATCACCTGGTCATGCAATTTCCCACAGGACTGTAACACGTGTGGCTGTCCGTGCACGGACTCTATCAGGGGAAGGTATTAAAAGCCAACATCAGCCAATAAAAACTACATTCAATTTTATTTCCTATTTGTATTAAGTGATGGAAATTTTCTAACACAGCCTATCCAGGGAGAAGTGATGTCCAGCGCCTCGTGCTGAGATGCCGAACAGCAGAAAACACACGGGGGTTCTGTTAGTGGGGTTAGTTTTAAAAACCGGAGGCTTTGGCCGCTGGAAGTCTCGTTACCGCAACGAAATTTCGGAGTTTCGCTAAACCCACAGCTTCCCTCGCTTTGCTCTCGTCTGAGAGGTCCGATGGTACCCTGCAGGCTCTGTGGGCCAGCAGCTCTGGCCGCGCGGGCAAGGGGGCAGAGCATCGGGCGGGTGCGCTCGCTCCAGGCAAAGCCGCCGGGGCGGGAGCGAACGCGAGCGTGCGGCCGGTGCGCTCTGCGGCCGGACCAAGCCCAGCCCCGGCTCTCCCCACCCCGGCCCGTACCGGCACCATGGAGTAGGTCAGCATCATCAGCATCTCCTCGCTCTCGGCGCACACGGGGCCGCGGGCTCGCTCCCCGCGGCGGCTGCGCTTGGTGCGGGCGGCGGGCGCGGGTGCGGGCGGCGCTCCCCGCACGGAGCNCCCGCCGCCTCCATCGCCGCCGCCGCGCCCGCACCGCCGCGCATTTATCGCCCGCGGCACGGGCGCGCTGCGGGGCGGGGGCAGCGCCGGGGGACACGGCAGGGCAGGGCAGGGCAGGGCAAGGGCAGAGGGGCCGCCGCCGACGCCTCCCGCACCCGCGCTGGCCACCGTCCCCGAAAAGCCGGGCAGGACACGGGAGCTGCTCTCGGTCGCTCGCAGAGGGGGATGCTCCGGGGACAGCCTGTGACCAGGAGGGCTTTCGAACGCCTGCCGCTGTACGTGGCTTTGTCCAGGTGTCAGGGAGAGAGATCGCATAACAAAACCCCTGCTGTCATCACAGATCCGTGACACAGACCCTGCAGCTCATACCGCCACTTCTCTCTTCTAAGAATATCAGATGTGGCTCACTAATAACAACTGATCTGTTGCTTTAGATGTTCAAGCACGACTTTCTCCAAATTACTCGTGCTAAACCTTCTGTGACATGGGATATCTTTAATATAACAAATTTTGTTACCAGTTATAGCCTCGGTCATAGCCAAGATAAGAGAATGAATTCAAGCAAGTAGCAGAATCTGACCGAATACCAAGACATCATGAATGTGGAAGCTGTTGAATTCAAAACAGTTTTCAAAAAAAGTTATTTCTAAAGCTGACATTTCAAGTCAAAGCCATGCACTTTCTTACAATGATACCACTTCAAATCGACCACAGGAAATTCCCAGCTTTTGAATGCCAAATTTCCTGCGAGAGAGAGCTTTGATCCTTTGTCAGAGTGACAGTTCTCTGCTGCAACTGATCACACACATTTTGTCCCCATTCTAACTATGCCAATGACCTGTAACTCATGCTAATCCCACACTACTGATGGATGAACTATTAGGCCAAACCACATCTGTACTTAACACACTCAGTTCTGCTACAGCTGCCTAAGCACAGGAGAGAAGCAGACACAGGAAAACAACTCCATCATATTAAATTTCTCATCTCTCTGAAATAAAAAATTACTGCAAAAAGTGCTGGTGTCCTCAGGCATTGCATCAGAGAGTCCTTCCTTATGAAACTGCCATGACAGGTATAGGTAGAACAAGATGAAAGAAGAGGGCAGAATCATTCCATCTCATCCCATGATGGCAGATGCGACAGAAGAAAATCACCACACACCCAAAGGCATAAGGCTTATCAGCATGGAAACAAAGAATAGTTTGGGCTGAAAGGAACCTTTAAGAGTCACCTAACCCAACCTCTCTGCAATGACCAGGTTGCTGAGAGTCCCATCCAACCTGGCCTTGAATGTTTCCAGGGATGGAGCACCTCTCACCTCTCTGGACAAACTCTGTCAGCTTTTCACCACTATAAAGTTCTCCCTACACGTGAATAACCTTCCTGATGTCAGTGAAGGTTACAAGAATAATTGCCTCCCACAACGTATCTACACTGAGCAGGATGCTCCTGGGTGTGGAAAATCCCCGTGGCCAGTTGGGGTCAGCTGTCCCGGCCGTGCTCCCTCTCAGCTCCTCGTGCGCTGCTCGCTGCCGGAGCACCGAACCCGGCACGTCCCTGGCTGCAGGTGAGCACTGCTCAGCACCAGCCGAGGCGTCCCTGTGCTGTCAGCCTTACTCTCACGACTCCAGAACTCAGCCCTGCACCAGCTGCTAGGAAAACAAACAACTTTATCCCAGCCAGAACCAGGAGACCCCGCAGCTGGTGTCCTAGCTTAGCACAGAAGTGCATATTTGGGTTTTGCTTGTAGTACTGTGCTTGCAAAGGAGAAAGAAGAGAAAGAAATAAGACCTTGCTTAGAAATTCCCAGAAGACAGTGTATCTTAAGCAGGCTTGGTTTATAATTCATAGACATAACAAAATGAGTAAGAATATAGCACACCAGCAAACTAAAACTTTCTGTCCAAGAACAAACAGAACTGCACCCTAGAGACCATGCAGCACAACAAACAGCAATTCTTCATCTTTATTGTCCATTTCAGAGAGCAATGACTGGGTAAAAAAAAGAGTATAATAATAATGAACTACAATTTGGAGAATAACCAAAGCAATACAGCACTCTTAGCCTTCTCACTTCCCCATCTGCCTCATCTTGCAAGGTTTTCTCTGCATTGCAATCAAAAAGCAATTAACATTGTTCATTTAAGAAATGGGCCATGGGATGACCACAGACATCCTTTCCAAGGCTGCAGTCTACCTAGAACCTGCTTGGATGGCAGAGCAGCAGAATTCTTTCCCAGGCCCTACCTGTACCCCAGGTTTATGGCAGCGTGTGCAGTACTCAGACACACACTTACGCCTCTGGCAATAAATTGCTCAATTCCAAAGTCAAGAATCAGTTGACAGCACAATTTTGTGGCAAAGAGGCTCCCAAGCCTGCACTGAAAGTACTGTTAGCTACTCCAGGGGCAGGAGCAGCTGACTGACTGGGCTGTGGACATCCCTGTCCCTGCTTTCTGTCCCCCACCCCATAAGAACAGCAGTTCATTCAAATGTCTCCATGTTATCTCATCCTCAGCTACTGCTTGATAATCCTGTGTCTCCTCCTGGATCTCCTGCCCTTGTGTAACCCAGCTCAGGCTTTGGTTCATCCATACAGCACTTGTCATCAGCTGCAAGGCACTCCATGCTCAGTGCCCCTGTTCCTTCTCCATGATAAATATCAATGGTTCCAATGGTGATCAGCAAAGCAGAATGGAGGCTTGGGAACGTTGTTGGTAAATTCTAGAACCCTGACCTCTCTTTTCTTACCAAAAAGCCAGAAACATTTGCTCAGTAGCAATTAAAACCCATGTGAGAAAAGT
Organism: Oreocharis arfaki; assembly: GCA_013398015.1. NCBI lineage: Eukaryota > Metazoa > Chordata > Aves > Passeriformes > Paramythiidae > Oreocharis > Oreocharis arfaki. Next base: position 54,177 of record VZRR01004494.1, on the reverse strand, counting down.
GCTATCCCCTAGATCCATCATTTTCTCAGTCAGGTGGAATGCCAGCAAGCAGCACTTCAATTATTCCCTGGCATTTCACAGTCTGTGTCTCCAAAGCACATCCTAACACGACTGTGCTTCACAACTGACAGAGCATACAAAGGTCATGTGAACCTGTCCAAGCAACAGTGGAACCAGAAAGGAACTCCCCATGTGCAAACTGCAGATGCAGCACCGTGCCTGTGCTTTGTAGAATTCCAGCTTCGTAGAGCTGAGATAAATTTTTGGAAATAAAACACAGCTTTACCACAAGAGGCATTTTTGTATCCAAATTACTGACTGTGTGTATAATAAAAAATATTCCTTGGTTATTCTCAAGCTGACAATGTATTCAGATGGTGTCACACTTAACTAATGCTCCCACTGATGTTTTACGTTGTAGAAGTTGTTGTTACTGAAATCTCATCTATTTTGGCAGCTGTCCCAGTGATAAAGCACACTGGGGACTGGCACGTTGCTTTCACTTGGGTAGCTGATGCTGGAAGAAGGACCAGGCTGCTGAGGATGATGCTCCTATGAGACAGTGAACCAACCTGCCTCTGATGGTGCCACGGAAAGATCAGGTGGATTATAGTCCTTATGAACGCCATTAGAAAGAAGAGAATCTCTTTTCCTGAACTAGTTAAAGTGAAAAAAAGGTCTTTTAAAGCTTTCATAACCTGCCATGACAAGTGACAGATCTTATGGGATCTCCCTTCTTCTCGAGAAACATACCAGAGGTTTAATATACTCATTTTACTATTCCAAAGCTACTATACTCTTCAAACCTACAAAGTAGAAGGGGAAGATCATTCTTCGGATGGTCAAACTCATGAACAGCTAAGGCTTTTCAGTAAATTTCTCGTGCTTTCCTTTGCAACAGCTGACACTGGTAACTCGTGCAGCTCCAGGCTCAGCGTGGATGTGCTCAGGAAGGAAGTCCCAGCCAGAGCTGTAAATGCCCTTCCTCCTCATCCCTGCTCCCATTGCTCAAACCAGCAGCTGAGCAGCTGCAGAGTTGCTCCATCCAAATCACAGTTGCACTTCAATACTGGCACTGAAACCAGCATTGTTTCTGCAGCAAAGACTTCGCTTTAAAAACATTAAAAGGCTTCTGACTACACGCAAAGAGACAGGCTTGATTTTGAAATTCATATTAGTTCCTGGCATATTCATTTCTCCAAAAACTGGAACACGTAGGTTTGAAATGTCTTTGCAGTGGTTGTAGGTCAGCCACAATAGCAGATTTAGTGATTCAGACCACACTAAGCTGAGTGATCAACCTCGCCCCACAGAATTAATTCAGGCTTCTATCAGTGACACACACCAGAATGCCTCCTACTCCATTTCTGCACATGCATTCCACACAGATTATGGCATATTGGATACAGGCTTGCTTTTCAGCAAAAAAAAATATTGGAAGAAGAAAAAAATTAACAGAAAATACTATAATTCTCATGATTTTATATCAGAGGAGGTGTGGAAAAGCTGGAGTTACACCCCAAATCTTTAAAGTTTGTGTTGTGCTTTTTCAGTGGCACAAGGATATAAAACTCGCTAAGGAATCAGTAAATACCTTAACAATTACTTTCGATTTCAGGAAATTCCTACTTATTACAGAGCTGCAAGAACAAGCAAATTTATGCAGAGGAAAGGATAGGCCAGCTGTTACTTTGGGATACCCAGTCTTAAGATAAATCATAAATTAAGACCCAGTGAAAAAGTGTTTTTTACTAGGTAGGCCAAGCTGGTGTTTGAAGTTCGAAATAAAAGCCATAAATATCAGCAAGTGCTGCAGCACAAGGAGCACTGTTCAGTGGCATCAGCAGAATGTCTCATTGTCTTCGAAGGAACACTCAATAAATCGGAGGAAGATGCCTCAGAGATGCATCATCAGGGCGCTGGCAGCTAAAGACTGTTTTCCCAGAAAACTGCTCAGAATTCCTCCAACACAGCTTGGAAAAAACCGAAATCAAAGCTGCACTGTAGACAAAGATGACTTAAGGGGCAAAGAAAGAACAATTCAGGCACCACGGCTACAACCACCCATTCATAACCTAAACCATGGGAATAAAAGCAACGGATCAAAACACGTGACAAATAATGAGTGGCTTAAAAGATCTATCACATCTTTGTACCACCACTGAAATCTGGAAACAGTGAGGAGAACTGGAGAAATCCAGACAACTACCCTTGAAAAATAGTCCCTGCTTTTTGCAGAGGAGCCTGCAGTTCAGTAAGGCAGGAAAGGAAGAGGACGCTCCTCAGCTACCCTGAAACACAGCCAGGGATTAAATACTAAATATTCAGTTTCAAACAAATCATCCAACTTAAATTGTCTGTCTCCACATTGAGATACAAACCAACAAAGAACAGGTTTTGGTAAAGGTATTCCAACAGCACAGAAAAAATCTGGAGTCTTTATACTTTGGAAACTCTTTTATGCCATCCACTTTTCAGACGTCTGTCCAAGGAGCAGGGGTGGATGTCCCCGTGGCCCAGGCATGACAGACTGGGAGAAATAAAACAGCTGGATATAAAGCAGAGCAGAATTAAGATTGCCTCTCTACTGCAAAATCTTCCCTCCACATCGTGTGACCATACATGGCATCCAGCCTCTTACACCCACTGGTTCTACTACAGCTGGTAATTCTGAGCATTTCAGGTATTAGCATTGACTAAACTCCACCAAACACTGAAGGGGATTTTGCACCATTTCTGTGGTGCTGCTGTCTTAGACAGAAGCACAGAGCTTTAATCAGCTCTTTGTTGGAATCCACTCTCTGTAGCTCTTGGTAATTTTCAATCAGGAAGCATTGAACACAAGCACTATTGCAGCTTTTTTCCCCTCAACTTTCTGTCATTCATATTTACCACTGTGACTCACAGAGGATTAAACATAGTTTTGCCTATTTGAGCACTTTTTAACGTATTAATTTGATATATAACTATACACACCATAAATACGCACTGTCAGACTATTTATAGAGCCAGGAGAAAGAAAGAGCACTGTGTAATAGCACTGTTTAATATGTCACACAGAAGAAATGTCAAATAATGAATTTACTACTGCTATCTTTGACTTTCAGGAAGCTGCACACAGCCATGGCCACGAACAGCTGAAAAGCAAGTGCACCAACCGCCCTGAGATGATGGATACACGGAGAAACAGCAGCCTGGTCTCAGAACATTCCCAAGACAACTGCTGCTGTGTTACAGGCACTCTGCCCCAACTCATATCAAAACCACAGGACATATTCCTTAAAGCCCTGATAGGAAAACCCATTGCAATTTTAAAGACACAGAGAGGTAACAAAGGCAATTAAACAGTAAATCCACGCATTAGAACGACGTTAAAACCAGCTTCATTAAAGCAGTTAAAACCAATCTGCCATTATCATCTTTAGAATCTACCAAAAATCTAGAATTGGATCTTCTTCAGTTAGGAGAGTTAAAGTTTCCATCAGTAAGCAAACAATTGCCAACTCTCTATTCACCCAAAATCAGGATAAAAACCACATATCTGGATTAACTAAAGAGGAACCTTTAATGAGCTTATCCACAACCCCTCAGTGCCTCTTACAGACAGGTGTGGGAACTTGGTGAGCACACAGAGACCTGAGAACAAAGGGAGTCACATCCTTGAAACGACTGCTGTTCCTCTACTACCACCAAAGCAAGACCAGGAGGCAGATTCAGACATACATGTCTAGAGTTAAGGAAAATTAATCATATCCATAGAGGTATTACCACTCAGGGAAAGTCTGATACTGAAAAAAGCCTTATTCAGACACAATTCCTAAAAGGGTCTCTCTATTCCAGTGATTTTATCATCTCGAGTCGTAACATAAGGCAAGAAACAGGAGATATTATATATTTCATTTTTTTATTATTAGATTAGACTTCAAATACGGTTTTCTAAATATAAGCTATCTAAAAGCACAATTTTCAGAAAAGCTGCACATCCAATAACAGACTGCACAGACATAAAATTGGATTTTGGGCATTTTGCCCTATTTATGGAGAAGGTGTGGAAGGCACTAGGGTTTTTCCAGGGGAAGGAAGGGGTACATTCCCTTCCCCCAAGCCCCCCTTGTTCCAGAGCTGTGTGTGCCTTGATTTGCAGAGCAGAAAATGTGCAAGTCTGTGCAGATCTCGAAATGGCACATGGCTGTGGCACAACATTCCCATTGTTCTGGGAATACAGGATGGAGGGGGCACTCTGGCAGAATACTCAGTTCCTTTGCAGGCACGGTAGCTGCAGCCCACGCCGAGCAGCAATTTGGCACATTCCATGGCTGGGAAGAAGCCTCTCAGATTGCTGCAGCTGAGTTTGTGCTGCTTGTCTCCACAGTGAAAGATCTGAAGACACAACAAAAGGATGGGAAAGGCCACCACTCATAACTCAAAAAACCCCAGCCATTTTCTAAACAAGTAGATCAAGCCAGAAAGACTTTTGAGAAGAGAGTGATTTTATCAGATGTCTGGCCTGGATGCTGTGGCACTGCCTCCTCAGAGGTGCTGAGCATCTGCACCTCCTGTGGGGGCAGAGGTCCCCCTGTGAGGACCAGGCTGGGTGGAAGGATGCCACAGATGAGCACAACGTTCAGTGCATGCAAAGTGTTTATTATCTCTGTGTAGAGTTTGTAACTAACGTTGGTTTTAATATGGATGTAATTAAACATGATTACACAGTTCCTTCAGGAGGGAAAGCTGGAAATCTGTGCTTAAGCTGTGCGGTAAGGGAAGTGCAGCAGTGAGGAAGAACTGCAGCATTTCCCCAGCCAGAGCAGCTGCTAGGGAAAAAAACCCCACCAAACAGAGAAATCGACCATTCTAGAGTGATTCCCCACAATATATTGCTCTTCAGCAGAGATGAGATGCAGCCTGATTGTGGGCTGATCATAGAACATTTTTATTTTAATATTCTACTTTTGATGCAATTTGGATGCTGGTAAGTGTCCTTGCACAGCTAAGTGACTGTGCAAAGCCACCTAATTTGTCTGTTTAAATACCGTTTAAAATTCATGTCATTTTTTATGTTACAGAGTTAGATCAGGGGTTATTACACGTATGTACAGAGTCTGACAAATACAGATGAGGATTATTTAATATAAAAATATTTATGTGAAGATAAAGCCACAATGATGGGTTTGCATACTCATTTTAAACAGAGAATATTCATAACCTAGAACACTCTGACCTGATTTTTACTGCTTATCACTCAAGCCTTGGATCAATTATTTATTTAGTTTTTATGGAAGACCTGGGCTCTCCTGAGCCTAGAAATACAAACTGAGTCATTAAGAAAAATACAGACCAGGAGATTTCCTCTCGGTTACATTCACCAGGCAGTGGTTTCAGTCACCCAACCACAGCTGAGGAACTTCCATCTGAGAGCATTTGCTAAGAAGCAGAAGGAATTATCACAGGCAGAGACTGAACTAACACAACCATTCTGCTGCCAAGGTGTTTCCTCCAGAGTCAGCTCAGCTATTACTGAGGAGTACTGCCCTGTGCAGGGCTGTTTGGAGGCTATTTACAAAAGCTTAGTTCAGAATTGCTAATAATTCTGAGCGTTTCAGGTGTTAAAACTGACTGGATTCCACCAAACACTGAAGAGGATTTTGCACCATTTCCATGATGCTGCTGTCTCAGACATAATCTTCAGCAAATATGTGCCTTTGGGTGAATAAATCGCAGCGCTGCTTCTTCAATTTGAGTTTATCTTGCTACAAGCAGGTGTTCAGAAAATACTTTGTGTTTAACTTGTGTACACACACCAGTAACTGTGAGCAATTTTGCAACGGACAAGCAAACATTTCGCTGTGTGACTGGCTGATAAACACAATTACAGATAATTCTTACCTGTGCAGGGTATGGCACATCCAGCTTTGTTTGCATCTCGGGGCTTATCAGAAATGACCTGGCTAAGCACACTTACACATGGCTTTAGAGTAAAAGATAATTGTTTTACAGACCATTTACATTACATCTGCAATACGTTCTTCTGGGCCATGAATTCTGAGCTCACAGCCAAGGAGCAGTTTTGGTTGTTTTGCTGCATAGCCACAGGGAACTCTTTTGGTTTGGCCAACAGCTTCTTCTGCAGATGATTACAGTTCTCCCACTGTGTCGTGCAGCACGAAAACACAACATTCTGTGAGACACGTGAGAGAGCCTAAACCTACAACACGTATTTCCTCAGAACTGACTTGCAGCTTTTACAAGGTGGAGCCATAATAATGCAGGAGGTTTAAAGAATATTTTTCAACACAGAGGGAATTATTTTAAGGGAGCACTTTTGACATGAAAATCTACACACCTTTGAGTTGGAGTCATTAATGGTTATGGTATCTTTTTCTCCATAGACCATTTCAAAACATGTGTCACTCGTATTAGCCAAAACAGCATAAATTTTAAAAATCAGCATTTTACAAGAACCTGATGAGCCCCAAAATACTTCATAACTTAGTCTGATATACAGGCAAAATTACACAGTCCTGAAAAACCACTGAAAATCACCTTTTGTATAAGCCAGAAGCCCAGGGCACGGACAACGCTTTTGCAAACCTGCTGTGCCTGCAGGCAGTGCACTCTGCATGGCCCGAAGAGGGGCAGAGAGGCTCCTCCGAAGCCTCTTCTCCTCAGAGACTGTGCAGCCAGAGCTGCCTTACCAGAGAGACTGGTACCACTAACAGCACTGGGAGGAGCAGATTGGAGGATTCACAACAACTAGAAGTGGTGAGCAGCATTTCCACCCGAGGGCCACGGACCTTCTTTCCAAGCTAAACTCCAGAATTGCATTCAGTGCTTTAATTCTACTGAGAAAATGCCTGCAGCACCTTCAGCACTGCAAATGCTCCTGCTCTGCAAGCAGCAGGGCTGCTTTGGCTGGCTGGGAGCTTTGGCTATGCTTTCATCTCAGCAAAAGTTTCGCGTGTTTGTTTTGAACTTTCCGTGGAAAATATCCTCACTTGTTAAAAAAGTGTTGCCTGAATCATCCCACAATATACCCAAGTGATCATTAAAAAGAATTCTGTGTGACACAATGAGGGAGCAGCGGACTCACGTTCCCACTGTAACTGCCGAAAAACAGAAATTTGCTTAGAAAAAAATGAGTGCATTCTGGAGCATTTTTCTGAATGCGGCACCGGCAGACAGCAAGTGGGGGAAAAAAATAGGGGAATTAGTTTGAAATTGTACAATTTGGATATCACCTTTACTGCAGACATCACACAAAAGAATGCCGCATGAGAGAGAGACGTCGCTTCGGCAGCAGAGCTTACTCAGAAAAAGAAAAAGAGGGAAAAGAGTATTTAACTGACAAAGAATCCTATAACAATCTGAAGACTCATCCTAAACTACTCTGAACAGCTTGTGCATTTTTCCACGACAAGGGAACAGATTGTCTCTCAAAGCACCTTTCTCCACTCCCCAAAGTGTTGCTCTCAAATTAGTCTTGTGCCCACGGACAAAGACTGAAAATCTAAGCCAGTCCTCACTGGTTCTTGAGCATCAAGGACAAAAATCTTCACACACCTCTTTCTTTTTCTCACCAGCTGAAATGCCAATTCAGGAGGAGTAAAATGAAAACAAGCTGACCAGCTAACAGGCTGAAAGTGTAGAAGTTCCGGCACTTAATAAATAGAGAGTTAGTTTTAGGCAGTGCATCCATGACCTGTTCCCATAACACCCCATTACAGCTGCTTCTGCCTCTGACAAGAACACGCTGTCCCCTTCTTCAAAATTGGTAGAACTTCTTGAATTAACAAGTGTGGTCTGCAGGAGTCTGAAGATATGAACTTATGTAGGCAGACTAAGAGGAGAAAAATAGCTATACTGTTAACTCTTTCCACTTTGGCTTTCGTTTGGCGTTTTTAACGCTATTCTATCAATCTGATGTGGGCAAAACGAGGAGAGTGATTTCTGGGGGGAAATGTGAGAGATGCGCTTGTCTGCTCAAGAAAATGAGGGGTTTGGTTATTGGCTCTGAAGGAGGTAAAGGCCTGACCCACGGCTGGGCCAGAGACTCCTCCAGGGCAGCCAGAGAGGAGGAGGGTGAGGCAGCGAGCAGCAATGCACCGGAGCCCCCTGCACACCTTTCCAGTGGATGCAGTTTGTGAGCCAGACATTTCATTCCATCGATGTGGGAGCCTGCAGGAGCTGTCTTTGAGCCCTCCCTGCTGGGCTGCGGGGCAGTGACCTCCCCTTGAGCTTCCCGAGGTGGCTCCACAACACAGAGAGACCTTCTACCATTGACAGGTCTCCGGATGAGTGCAACTCAAGCTTTCTGTGAGCTGCCGCTGGACTGCACTCCAGGTGACTCTCCCCTCGAGCAGGGGCACCTCTCAAGGTTTGGGGTTCCTTACCTAAGACTAGGAGATTCTTCCCTAGAGATCTGGTGTGAAAATGACCCTCAAAAACCAGCTGAACCAACCCACCAGCTCCTGTGCACCTCCTCACACATGGATTATTCAGGAGAAGAACGGTTGTGATAAAGCCCAGAGCACACAAACATCACATGAGACCAGTTTTTAAGAGAATTAAAACTCATGGACACAAATTAAGGAGCTGCATTTGGTCATCCCACTGACAGTTTTGCCTGCATTTGTTCCAGATAAAAGAAACCACTGAAGAGCTCTTTTTCGAGTGTTCAAACCCACATGGAACATCTTTCATAAAGCTCCTTCCATCAACAACACTTGCAACCAAAAAATCCCCACCAAAATACAAACACTAAACCCCAAGTACCCAAAGGTGATGTCTGAAGACTGGTACCTGTCTCCAGGCAGTTTAGGCAGAAAGATTTCAAGAGGCACTTACGGATTGTTTTGTACTTGACAATATGATGAGCTTCTCCTAAAGCTTTTCTTTCCTTCCAGAACAAGAGCTAATGTTCTTTACTGAAACTTTGATGACTGTGACACCCTAGATGTTGAGCACCCACCCTTCCCAACACCCTCTGAAGTTTGGGGGTTTGGGCCATAAGCTACAAAGAGAATTGTGAGGATTTGTGAAGCAGAATTGCCAAATCTGCCTGGTGTTAGAACTGCAAGCAGTGCAGAGCTTCTGAAGCTGGGCATGAAATTAAAAACATGGGCGATATAAATGGGTTCAATCAACCCCATCGATACAAGTACTCAGGTGATCTTTTTAAAATGGCATTAGCTAGGGAAGCCAAACTCTAGCTTGCATGAAAAAAATTCTGCTGGAGAGGCCAGAAAAGTTCCTCTCTGCACTGAATTTAATGTTAGAAAGGCCAAACTAGACAGCTCCTTACAAGGCACTGCACAAGAAAAATTCACATATAAAACATGAAATGAGTGATTTCCAACGTTGTGTACTACTGACTCCCCCAAAACACACCTGTCTGTGTACACAAATACACCTGCCTGTGAACACTGTTCTTTGAGAGGGTGCACTTATGACAATGGAGAGATCTATTCCTGTAAATGGATGGAAGAATAACTCAGAAATGGTCATGAAGGGGATATGAACAGGTTTCAGACAGCAGTGGGTGCTGCCAGGTGAAGGAGCTGGTCAGAAGCAGCACCCAGGCACCACCCAAGGAAGCACTGGAAGTGTGGCTGGAAATGAAGACAACAGCTAAAAGATGATTTGTGCTTTATCAGTTCTTATTACTCTAACAACGGACTGAAACAGACTCAAAACCTGCAAGCAGTTCACTGACATGATTTAAGGAATTGAGGAGTTTTTACACACTCAGCAGACGTTTTGTTGGACAATTTTGCTCACCAGTGAGAGAAGCTGGCAGGCTGAACATCACCTGTTCCCCTGGCTGGTACACACCTAAGCTGTAAAGCAGCACTGGAAGTCTTTGCAGACAGATAATTGCAGTAGTCTCAGCTCTCTCAGTACCTGATGACTGACTTTTCTTCCTACACAGCTACTGGGGGAGATTCAAGCCCTTATGACTAGAGCAGAACTCTAATCAGTGTTATCATATGAGCCACAGGGTCCCTAGAAGGTTACACACCCTTCTGCTCAACTATGGGGAGCATTTTGCATCCTTTTCCCTCAACAGCCTACTGTGAAATATTTAGAACAAAAAAAAAAATTCCTGCTTTATTTTTGTTTAGTGGTATAAAACCCAACTTTGTTAATTCAGTGAATGCCTACTCAGGCTCTGAAGAATTTGTAGTATTCAACCATAGACCTTTGTAGTGAACAACAAGTCCAATCATTCTGGTTGCATTATGCAGAGTTCCAGGAATTCTTTGGCACGAGAGAAAGATACATTTTCTCTGGTATATGGAGATATTATTTGATTTAAAGTTGTAGCCCACAGAAGTCAATCTTGACAAAACACAGTTCAAATATAAACAACTATTTTCATGCTATTGAACCCATTTTGAGACTGCTTCATGACCAACTTAATCAGCTTCCTACCCCTGAATTCATGCACAGATTCCTTGTATTGGTAAGTAGAGACACAGCACAGTCAGAAGAAGGAGCTCCAACAAAAACTTCAACAGCTTTTTCCTTTTTAGACATGCACTTTTGGTTAAACAAATTATTATAGAGCAAGGAATAAAAACGTGTTTGTGTGAGAAACTGGCTATTCTTGGTCTCCTCTAAACCTCTAGCAGCACTTGCTGACAAAGAAAAAACCTGGATTTGTTCCACATTCCTTACATTAACTTCTTGTTTTACTAAACTCATAACTCTGATGAGCTTTCAAAAATGAGTAGTTAATAAGCCTATTTTGTGCATGTATAATAAAGGATACCTAAGGATTTAGATGCTTCCAAATAGAACTAATATTTGGTTTAATTTCAATTTAGCACTAATGAAAGCAATGCCTCCAAGAGCTCTTCCACCAACAGCCAAGTTAATCTCTAATGCCAATGCCTGACCCATCAGCAATGAAACAAACCATCAGTGAGGGGTGGCTGCAGCCACACAGGCATTTGGAGCCTCAGAGCTTCCCTTTGTGTCCTTCCCAGACAGAACACAAAAGCAGTGATGTGCTTGCAGCAGCAACAAGGACCGAGCTCGGCTTCTGAAAAAACATGTGGGGAACACACAGGAAAAACACAACCAGAAAACCAGCACAGAAAACCCAACACAAGCTGTTGTTCTTCTCAGCAGCTGGAACCACAACAACACTGAATGCCATAAACCAGTTCCAAGTTATGGGAAAGAGCTGGAAACTTTCTGTGACAGCTTTCTCATACAAGGCTTTCTTAATTTGGTGTCTCTGAAACAATTACCCACCTCCTTCAGAACGGATCACTTATATTAGCTTGCCCACATTAACCATCTACAAGAAATACATCATGCAATGGACCAAAACCATCCCCAAAACCCAGAACGTAAATATCCCTGGGCTGCAAGCAGTAGGAACACACAGCTGGCTTGTAAAAGCAAAAAAAAAAATACTAATGCGTGACTTCCCCCTGAACTTTAAGGTAGGCTCAAAAGTTCCAACCAGCTATCATCTCTTCTTGAAACAAAACAAAGTCATTTGAACACTTCCAGAATACCAGACACCATGCCACAGGTTGTAACCATTATTGTGGCCAGCTCTAAACACAGAACACAATGGAATTGAAGTTCTGCCCGTTTCTGCTTGTACTGTAAACAAGTCTCTGCATAATAAACAGATATGGAAGAGTGTGTCCACATGGGAAAAGAACAAGAGTTCAGTTCTCAGATTGAAATCATGTTGGTTTCTGGTTGTGTGAGATGAGCCTCTTCCACGGGGTTGCAGTAATGCCACAAGAATTTGTGCCTGGATTCAGTCCTTATTGTCCCCAAACTGTCTGCATAATTTATTTACTTAAAGAGAGGCTTCTCAAAAGAGATTTTACATTCAGCAAAATTCTAGGTCCCTTTCATCCTTCCCTGAGTTAAAAACATTCTATCACTGGAGCTATTGTACTTAATGCTTAAATACCTTCTGTTGCAAGTGACATCCCAGTCCTTAAAATGTTAGACCCTTTTCCCCATTAGATGAGTTTTCTTATTAAAGAAATGCTAATGCTAAAGCTTTGAGTGAATTCAGAAAAAGAAGAATGAGAACATTTTACAAGAATCTTCCACATTTGTGGCCTGACAGTGAAAGACACGGATGCACAGTGTCTTACTGGCACAGGATTCAACTCAGCCTGGCTGAAAGCAGAACTGAGTCACTGAATTTTTTAAACTTGAGAGTACTAAGCATAAAAAGATGGTTTTGACGTATTTCCCTAAACAGTCTGTTTGGGCTCCTAGGGGCAAACCTACAGAAGAGGCATCTGAGCCAGCTAAGGATTTCCCATAGCAGGCATTGAGACGATCTGGACTTCTCTTGCTTCAAGCCAGTAATGGGCATGAGCACCTTATTCACGCTCTGTGTTAGTCTCCTCTTTTAAACAGCATCAACACCTTTTCCTAAAGATCTCTGAACGTTACTTTAACATTTCCTGTAATCACATAATGCAGTTCTTCAAAACAATTGGAAGTTAAGTTTGAGTTTCCCGAAACGACGGCAAAAAGGGAGAAGCATCACCAAGCAGAGGAGCCAGCCTTCGGTTTGTGTAGTCGTTCTGAGGAGTTACCAGACCAACAGGCAGCATAAAGCAAACAGCACACACAGAAGTGTGTGGGACAGTCAGTCCTCTCCAATGCCAGTGAAGGATTGTACCCTACAGAATGTCACTGACAACTTTATATGTTCTTATTTTAGACTAAAACCTTTGGACTTCCTTGCTGCGGGAAATTGCAAATACCTTCAGATACACTTGGTGAAGAGTTAATATAATCTCTGCTAGTTGTACCTCTGGTTAAAGATCTGTTTCCTTGTTCAGAGCCACCAAACACAAATTACAAACTTTTTCTTTTCTGTTCTACTCCCCAGTCACAGTTCTAACCAGCCCCAGGCACGTGTGTCTCTGTCACCGGCTGTTTTGCAGCAGATACACTGATCTGGAGAGGTGAAATCACAAAATTTTCTCTTCAAAGCTACAGCCCCTGATCTATTACAATAAACAAACTTCCATCTCTAAGCAACTGATCTCTTAGCAACAAGAAGCACCTGCATAAAAGATGCTACGGAGAGTGATCACCAGAAAGCCTACCCAGACCCTTCAGAGGAGCACATCAGCAGCCAGGACAGCACTCTCCACCGGCAAAAACCCAGAAGTAACAAGAACACACAGGTAAATTTTCAATTCATATTCTAGCAATTTTCTTCCAACAGTATGGGTAGGACATTACATAAATGGGATTTATTTTTGTTTTGAGTGGGAAGTATGCCTTCTGGAGCTGCTTTGATCTGCTGCTGTAATTATCCTTGTGTAAATTATATGCTGTCACTAAATAAATACAGATTTATTTTTTTATAAGTAGAAAATATGCAGGTCTTTGGCCAAATTCTTGGTATTAAAACAACAGTAATATGCTATATATTTTGCAAGCATTCTACAAAGTTTCTTTTTTAGAAAAGGGCACAGTGTTCTTGCAGAGTATCTATCCTAAGACAGCGTATTCACCTTGTGCAACCTTTCAAGCTGTTTACATTACATCAAAAAATATTAAATCATTTCAGTTTTTATAGATACAGGCTCTCCAGACTGAAAAACTAAACCTGTTCAGCATTTCTGTGGTAGCTGATGTAATTCTTTAGACTCTGAAGTGGATTTTTGTTCATGTGTACCATGACAAAGTTAAGGTAGAGTACACAGCACGGGACAGACACTGCCAGCTGCTGCTGCACAGCAACGTAGAATTAGTTGGGAAGTGTGTGAATTTTGGACAAACTGACGTTTCCAAGCATCATTGCCACAGCAGGGAAAAAATTGATTGTGAAGCTAAAAAAGTGAGGATAAAAATCAGGCATAGCAAGTCTGGAACTGAGCCAGAGAATTTTTTTATTCTGCCATAGCTTGATCTCTCTCAGTTGGTGCTCGCTGTGAAAAATGCTGTCTTTCTTCCAGCTGCTCTCAGTTAATTATTATATCTGATTAATAAAGTCATTTGCAAAAAGAATGGTTTCAGAATTGTCATGCATTCTTAGTCTCGTTTTTTCAAATACCCAGATGAACTTTTCTTCAGCATTAATTTACACACTTCAATAAAATACTTGAAGTTTATAGCCGGAGAAAAAAAAAGTCAAAAATTTAATTAGTATTTCTTCGAGAGCCGTCCTTTCTGTGTCAGATAACTTTTTGCTTCAATTGATCAGGGTGTTTGCTAGCAGCACAAGTACAACAGCAGAAACATGACTGTGGTAGAGAGAGCTGCTTTTTATCTGACAAATTAGGAGCAAAACACCAACCCAGTAGTAACAGAAACCCACAGCAGCTACCTACAGAAAAGCCTCTTCACACAGGGCTGCTTTGCCACAGTCACTACAAGGAGTCTGATAAAAAGCACTTTGGAGAGATTTGAGTTGCCTGCCCACAGCTCATTTTCTGGTTAGCTTTGAGTTATTCAGAGCTCATGGTGTTGTGGTGGAACTTTGAGGCAGACAGGCAGTGAGTTCCAGTCCTGCTGCTCCTGCAGAAGCTTGCACAACCCCACAGCTCTCTGATGGCTCTCAAGCACTCACACACCTCCTCTGCTTCAGGAGGTGGTTTGGCTCCCAGGAAACCCTTGTGCCATCTAATGAGGATGATACTTCTCACGGACATCGTGGTGGTTCATCAGCAACAACGAGATCTTTTGTGAAAAGTGCTAAAACTGGCAAGTTAATTTTCCAAATCAGCACCAACCACCACATAAAGGCACAAAAAAGAGGCGCTGCTCTTACTATAGTAATCCAAACAAATAGTGATATTCAAAGGGAGTCCTACATTTATAGAAGACATTTTTGATGTTTTGTTTGCCTGGCAGTGGGTTTAGTTTGCATTGACCAGTTAATTTCCAGCCGCTTGCCAGCCCTGGGTGGTGCTAAGAAAACCAACAGACCAAACTGACTCCAGACAGCAGGAATGCCAACATTTACAACAGTTACTCTAAGCCTGCAGTTCCAAACTTCTCTGCACCACGGAACTCGCTGCACACTTTGGGCAGCAGGGGTGACAGGAGATGGGGTTCGGTGGGCACTGGGGCAGGTACGGCTGCGGCCACCACCAGCCCTGGAACGAGGCAGCAGCGTTTTACAAGTGCTGTCAAAGGCAGCTGACAGATCTCAGAGAAGCAGGCTCTAGGGATAGATCCCATTCAGCTGTGAAACGAGGTAACCCTGTCAGAAGAACACTCACCAAAAGGAAAAAACAGAATTCCGAATAATAGCAGGTGCATCAAATGGAACAATCTGTCTTATCTCACGGTGCAGACATTTTTCCAACACACAAAATCATGGCTATGTTCTGCATTTCTCTTTCTCTTGCCCTCTGACACAACATTAGGCTCCTACCTCCTCATTTACTTGTCAAGAGCCCCCTTAGATTGCCAGGATGATCGTTACTCAATTCCCACTTCCAAGCCTCTGTTGAAAGCTGTCATCTCTTCCTTCTCCCTTCCTCCTCCTCCTCCCACCTAAACAAGAGATGAAGTTGTAAGTGCTGTTTAGATTAGATTTCATAGTAATCAAGTGCTACAGGATTATTCTACAAGGCTATAATAATCATCCAACATTGCTAGAATACATTTCCATAGTAATTAGATGTGATAGACCTCTACAGCTACACAAATTCCAGCCCACTGACTCTAACTCACTGGAAAAGGGGTTTATTCCCTCATTTTCATATTTTACCATATTTATCTTCCTTTTGAGGATGGAGTTAGAAGTATAAAATAGTCCTAAACGAGGCAGAGTGCTTCAGAAGCAGAGCGATGAAAACGCCTGACTTTAAAATGCCTGCTCTGCACACTGGGATTGCAAATCCATCTGTAATGAGAGATGTCTGACAGATGCAAAGGATCAGATCACTAAAACACAGTGAAAAATAATTAAGTGATAAAAATAATTAAGTAATAAAACAAGCAAAAAGTAATTAAGAAAAAGTACTGTGAAACAAAGACAAAAAATGTCACAGGAGGAGTACAGTTTGAAATAACCACTAAATTGTGATGGAAACCTCTCAGTGACATCCCCATTGCATCCTGAGAGAATTACAGCATCAGAAGAGACCACAGAAATCAGGGTGGCACTAAATAAATCTGATTCATTCAGAGGTAAATTACTCTGTAAGCAATCTGATGCTTACAGAGTAATTTACCTCTCACCTTACAAGGAATGATAAACCCCCTTGAGTTTAAAAAAGTCTTCAGTTGTGTTCTCAACTTCAAACCCCACAGCCTTTCCAGGAGACAAGACAAGCCCTCTATCAAGGATGTGACATATGCTGGACACCTGGTGGCAATAATCCTCTTCAAATCAATTAAAACCTACTATTTTATTTCTCAGAGGTGCCATGTTCCTTCAGTCCCTATCAACATTGGCAAACAGCGGTACAATGGGAGCAGGTCTGTAGAACAAAGTGGGTTTTTTGTGTGAAATAAGTCTATTTATTTTTCCAAACTGTTTAAGCCTAGACAAGTTGCTTCAGGTGCTGCTAGTACTGGTCACTAATACCTGGGAATGCACAACAAAGTAGCAGATTTTTTTCTCTCCTGACAGATGAACCACTGCTAAGGAAACAACTGCAGACACAAGAACGGCTCTTCAAGAGTTTTCAGGCAGTTTTATGAGCCCCTCCTTCTCAAAATTAAAAGAGATTTTTGGCTCCAATTCTATAATACGATTTTATGAATTTGCTCTTTTATTGGCAGAGTCACTAAGCACAAAGCTCTAACTGGAGTAAGAGGTGTCAATACAGCTGTGCTTTAGAGACATGGGCTTTTCTCATTCCTCACATTACCTTTAGCAAGAAAATGTGTAACAGAACCTAGAATTTTCTCCCAGTGCTTTGTAGCCGAGACTCAAAAGCCAGTAATCTAAAGGGCCCTCTGCTGGCAGCTGCTTCCCCGGGTGTCGAGATCCATAACTGCTGCCAGGTCAGACAGCCTGTGCACATCCATCTGTTCTGTCCCAAAAGCACTTTCTTACAATAAAGTCTCTTTCCCCCCACTAGACAGTGGGATTTTAAAAGCTTTTCTTGCCCCATCCTTCCTCCACCACGTAAGAAACAGAACCCACAAACCCCTCTGATCTGAGGCACACCTCAGCCAGCTGCAAGCAAAGGAAAATCACTTGCAGCAGACGTGACAAAATGAGCAAGACCAGGGAAAGCTTTCGTGCACAGCGGGCACCCTCACCTGGTTCCATTTCTGGCTTTCTCAGTCTGCTCAGAGCCTGCTCATTATCCAAATGGGCTTGGCCGGGTTTCTATGAGGAGCAGCTTAACTCTCGGGAAGTTCTTAGAAAGTGCAATGGGTAAAAGCAGGATAAGCAGTTCAGCTGAAATGTTTTTAAGGTGAAATTTTCATGGCCCAGTTGGATTTTGCAATAAAAAAAATGCGGTTCAAAACGCAAGCCCTGAAAGGCTGCTTCGATCATCCTCACTGAAATAGAGCCAAGAACTTCTCAACATAGGAAATGTCAACTGCTTAATATCTTGAGAAGCCACTTTGACTAAAAATAAAACTGTTTTAGATCAGTTCAAGGGTATAAAAAGGATTCAAACAATGCTTTGCCTTTAATACTTTAATGTACGTGACAGCATGATGCAGGATACCAAAACTATAAATGCAACAGTAAGGTGCACACTGATGTGTTGGACATACCACAAAAAAAGAAAAAATTCTCTTGCTAAAAGTTATAGAATTATAAAGCTGGGCCAGTCAATAACTTAAAACCCAGTCCATTGCTATCTGTATATTTTGAAAAAGCAGAGACCTGCCTCCATTCCTCTGCTGAAACAAAGATAAGCTTTAGCTGTGAGTATTTAAGAGATGAACAAGATCAAAACTCAGGGCTGATTTTTAGAAAATAAAAGGGGGGCAACTCATACTTGCAAAGTACACTGTGCAAACATATCAGGGCCTTGGACTCTGCCAGGGCCCGCCCTGCAGATATAACATTCACAGATACGCGTCGGGAGGTATGGAATTGGTTCATTTCACAGCACCCAGGTGCATAACCAGCTCCATATTTCCCTTCATGGGGAATATGAGGCAGTGAAATTACTGCACACACACCAGAATGTCTTGGAGATGAAAAAAACCCAGAAAAAACAATGCCCATCAGAGCCTATCTGTGGCAATGGAGTACAAACGTGGAGTTTATGCAGATCCAGAGAGAAAGCGACAAAAAAGTAGAACTGTACCCCCGAGTGTGGCTCTTTCCCTCTCTAATGCTCTAAACCCACATCAGTAAAAGTGACTGAAGCTGACAAAACCTTGACATATTCCCAGGCATGCTTTGGTTGTGGAAGGGAACAGCACTCAAGGAAATCTAAACTAATGAATACCATTACACGATAACAATTCCTGTGGTTACAAAACCTTTTTTCACAACACACAGGACAGCAGCTGGAGCTGGCCAGGGTGTGCCCTGTCCCTGGACACTCTCAGAAGAGGTGGGCTGCTCTCCATTGCAATAAGGGGTCACCCAGCAGATTGGTCATTTTGGATCACAAAAACTGCAGGAGCCTGGCACAGAAAACATCCAAAAGAGAGCATTGCGTGCACCTGCAAGGTTTTAAACCTCTGCTTACTCCCCCTCCCCATATTCCCTCCCTACACTCCGTACATCTCCTCCTTCGACCATAAACTCCAGGATTCTCACTATCTAGAAAGCATCTACCCCGTTTTTGGCTTATTTTAACACAGTTACAGCCCTGAGGGTCCCTGCAAAGCAAAGTCTCATTATCTCTGCAGTGAGACCGGAGCACGGGACAAACAAGAAAGCACTTGCTGAAAGGAAACTGTATCCAAAATCTTCCCGCTAAGTAAATACATCCTTCAGCTTTGAAATATTGCTGCAGGAAGAAACAAAGCACATCTATTGTTAGTTATTGCCAGAGCAGAATTAAGGTGTTTTATTAAGAAAACGCTGCGCAGGTTCAAGCAGTATCTTTCTGTGGTTAAATGAGGTCTCACTCATATTCCTTCTCAGGTACAACAACTTCTTATATTTTATGACTTAACTCAAAAACGTGCAAAAAACCTTTGAATGAATCCTTTTATTCCCTTTAAGAAACCTATACACTGTGGGTTTTCCTTCCTGTGCTGAGTGCTGGTTACAGCCTGAGTGAAAATATGGCAACAGGTAATTTATGATCCCGTTTGTTAGGGCATGTATTATATTTTCCAAAGTATTTAGCAGAAGAACCATAAAGAAATGCAATACATTACATTACACTATGTTATATTCAAAGCTTGGCAACAAAAGAATCTATAATACATGTTTCAAACAAAAAACTGAGGTACTTTATCTGTATCACTGAAAACTACCACAGTTATTCTGGAAATTCAGGAACTACGGGCACTGCAGGCACGCAGGAAGGGAACAGCTAAGTAAGAGAGAAAAAAGCTGGCAAGTGAACTCATTCAATGCTTCCACATGTGCTGAAAGTTTAATTTCTCGTGTTTTGATTAGAGATTTGCAAGGAGTAAACCTCAGTGTTGGCCAGCCAAGTCAATATCAGAGATAAAAGGTCTGTCAGCCAAAATATCCAGAACTATGCCTCAACATCAAGGTCAGAAAACCTTTGTTGTTCCCAAGCAAAAAGAGTGTCTGCTTCATGTCTCTTGTGACTTGTGATGAAGCCTGTCCTGGCAAGCACCCCAGGAGCCCCCCTCGTTATAAAGCTGCACCCAGAGCTCGTTTGCTCCTTTGTAGGACCTACAGAGGGGGTGAGAAGCACCGAGCACAGCTGAACACATCTCAGCTTTGACAGCCTTTGCCTCTCTCCCCTTTTTCTCTCTCTCTCTGAAGCAAAGCAGAATCTCTTGGAAAAGATGGTCCTGGAAACCCTGAATCCGATGCACTACAACATCACCAGCCTGGTACCGGACACGATGCCAGTGGCCACAGTGCCCATACTCATCCTCATGTGCTTTCTCTTTCTGGTATGGAATCATGAAGAAACTTCATCAATACCAGGTAAATTGACTTTAGCTATAGTGCCACACAAAAGTTTTCAGAGGAATTTTTGTTTGTTTCTCAAATGTAAGTGAGAAAGCAGTGCTGAATAATTATTGTATGACAACAACATTCATTATGAATCAGTTTAAATAGCACAGGTTTTTTAAAATTCCTGATAAAGGAAATCAGGCTTATTCTAACTTCAGAACTTCCATAATAATCGTGGCTTGGCCATAGGACATTTCATTTTCATCTTTATTATGTGTATGCTAGAAGGATATAATACTACTTTACAAGCTCCGAATGCTCACATTTTCACGTGCATTATAAATGACTTTTTACATGCTTTAAAGCTTAAGCCTTTCTAAATCGCCTTTACTCCGAACAACTATCTAAGAAGCTATTCAGATTTTAGTAGGTTACCGATCTTTTTCTCCACCTTTAGCACTGAAGACTCTCCAGAACAGAACGACACCGACTTCCCTTTGCCTTCTGTCATGTTCTGGGGGCTTGCTCAGGCATTACCGACCCCAGTCACTTTTCCCCAGACGCGCTGTGGTGCTGCACGGGGGAGAGCAGCGCACACAGCTCTCACAGGCCCTCGAGGGGGATAACCCTGAGCCAGTTCCGTGACTCCTGAGATTCTGAGAAAGGATCCTTGCCCCAGAGACCCCTTCTCCTCCCTAGGATGCAGCCATTACCCAAATATCTGACATTGTGCCCCCCAGGGCGAGCAGCAGCCGGGAGCTGTACAAAGCCCTGAGTGCTGCTCGCTGTGGGTACCACTGAGAGCACTCCAGGCTCCCTTGGGTGCTGAGACCTCACCAACACAGCTGCACTTTCTGGGACAGCTCCAGACCAGCACTGTTGGTGTGAACTGCCCCGTTCAGACCGTGCCTGCCAGGGTAAAAACCTCCTTTCAGGATGCTCAGAGGTGTTTTCTTGTCTGTGAGCCCTGCTGAGACCAAAGCTCTCTCCCCCTGTTTCGTAGGGCCGGGATACTGCATGGGGATCGGGCCCCTCATTTCCCACGGGAGGTTTCTCTGGATGGGAGTGGGGAAGGCCTGCAACTACTACAATAAAACCTACGGAGAATTTGTGAGAGTTTGGATCAGCGGCGAAGAAACCTTCATAATTAGCAAGTAAATCCTTATTTTCTTAATAACTTGAAAAGCCTTATCGTACCTTTACAACCTCTTTGCTACTTTTTTCTAAAGTAAAATTGAGATTACTATTTTCGGAAGTTTTCCTAACAAAAGCTTTTACTTTCTGCCATTTACAGACTTTTTTTTTCTAATCTTGTGTTTGTTTGAAGACTCTGCTATTGAAGTTTTGGTGAATTCTCTCAATATTTTTTTGTGGAAGGCAAAGTACTGCAGCTCAATCCTAAAAATAATTTACCATCTATTTTACAATTCCATTTAATATTAGGATTACATTTTGTTCAGAGATCTAGACTGACTGCAATGTGGGATTAAGTCAAATTTTCGTTTTCTGTGCTCTTAAGTTTCTCCTTAAAGTGGAAGTAAATGCTTGAAGATTATGGCTCCAATTCAGCAATTCAATTAAGTAAATACAGCATTATAGTATTATGAGTAATTCCACTCCAATTAGTGGGATTATTCATAGGCTTCAATTACACACGGTATTAAACATAATGCTAAACTTCAGTCATCATTTCATTAGCTCCAGTGGATGATTGCTTTCTTCTTACACTGGGTTATTATAAGTCATGCCATGAAAAAGAAAAGAACAGAAAGAGCAGTAAAATGTTTAACACCAGTAATTGATAAAGAATCAGAACCTTTTTAGTAACAATGTCTATCAGTTCATACTTCCATTAAGTGAAAGCTTTTGAAAGGCAGTGCAGCACAGAGAACCACCACAGAATTTGCCATGTGGTGCAAGTCAGCTTCATCTCTATTTCAACCTCTGTAGAAAGAGCTAACCATGACAGGGAAACTGTTTACATTCCTACCCTACATAGGTGTTGCAAATGTCAACTAATGCAGGAAAATGTTCTGATAATGCTGTGAATGCTCTGAAAATCCTACGATCTCTTATTGCTGTCTTTCCCTCTCTGTGCTACCAATCCATCAGAAACAAGCCAGGAGTGCTGCTAAACAATGCCAGATTTATACTCAGGACATTGCTTTTCTTCGGGCATTTTTTGCTTTAAATCATTGACAGTACATAGAAACCAAGTATGTAACTTTTTTTTTTAAAGCAAGAATGTAGAATATAATTTTCAGCAGATCCTAAATTCACAGCAAAACTGAACACAACCTGACTTCTGTAAAAACCAATGTCATCCTTTTTTCACCAGTGTCACCTGAACTTTTAGCATCAAATCTAATAGCGAGGTGGTAATGCACAGAGAGAGGGACTTGCAGTCTTGGTCTCAGCAGCTGATGTCTTTGGAGGACTTCATTAAATAATTTCATAGGAGAAGCTGCTATGCAAGGTCACTCGACAAAAGCCTCCCTTAAAGCACCATGCTGTGTCTCCTGCACAGAGACGTGGGATGGGAGGAAGAAAAGTGAGCCTGCTGCACCTTCTCCTTTCTGGGGACAGCTGTCAGCATTCAACACCATCCTTCCATGTTCAGGGAAATACAGATTGTGTGCCCTGACTCGGGAAAAAACTTTCGTGTTAGCTTTTCCTCTTTACTAAACTTCAGTTTACGTGCCGATCTATAAACCCCAGAATATTTGCAGTCAATAGCAGAAGTCACATTCACACTGCCTGACTGAAAAAACGAACTAAACCCACGTAAGGAGTCTGGGGTTTGGCCCACAGACTATGCTACACAGTAAGGAAAGAAGCAGAGTGTTTCATTTCCATCTTTGTTCTGATTTTCTTTCTTTTGGTTGGATTCTGTTTGATCAGGTTCTTATCACATCCACATTTCTGAAATGCTGGCTCCCTCTAAAGGAAATGATATCTCAAAGCAAGAATGCTGCCTGCCAGCACCTGCAAATTAACGTCACCAAGCGTAAAAAGTATTACAAATACTTTTAAAAAGTATTATAAAGTATTATAATTTATTATTTAATAAAGTATTATAAATACTTTAAAAAGCACATTTAATTATAAATAAAATGTATTTCTCTTGTCTACTTAAGAATGTTTGTTATTATCCCACACATACCATCTCATTATGATGATGCATATTTAAGTGATGTGTGTATATTTATGCTTTCAGTATGTGCTTGGGAATGACCAAAGAGATACTAAAGTATAATTAGTATTGACTGTACAAAAATAAAACTAATCAAATACACATCAAGTATTTTACCTTATCCTCTGAAATATCTGACATTGGTCACTGACAGAGCGTATCATATACATCCACACATTTCTATGTATACACACTAATCAGTTAAGGATTTTAAACTATTTGCATTTTAATTGAAAAATAGTTTAAATCTGAAGAGAAGAAATTATTGCTCTACTATAAATTCCGAAGGCATTGATCATCAAGATTTTCAACTAAGGAAAAGGAACAGCATTTCGTGTTAAACATTGCACTTCCTGCTGAATTAAGAATGCAAGTCAGCACTGTGCCCAGTCTTTGAAACAGCTTTTTTATTTGGGGCTGGTTCCTGCTTCCCTTCCCAGATCCTCGAGCGTGTTCCACGTGATGAAGCACTGGCACTACGTGTCTCGATTTGGGAGCAAGCTGGGATTGCAGTGCATTGGCATGTACGAGAACGGGATCATATTCAACAACAACCCAGCTCACTGGAAGGAAATCCGGCCCTTTTTCACCAAAGGTAACTCAGCGTGCGCTGGCACCTAGATTCACTGTGACACACGGGGCCAACCTCTGCTGAAATGCTGTAGTGTTTGTCTGAAATCCCTGTGCTTTCCTTTCAAAGGATGACAAACCAGTGAAGCTCCAGGATGGTTTTATCCCAGCCACTGACACTGGGATGACAGCCACCTCAATGTTTGCCGTATTATTGGCGCTGCTGTCGCCGATCGCGCCGTTATAAAGAAGGTGCAAAAACTAACGGAGTTTTGCTCATTTTACACAAACATTCCAGCTCTGTCCGGCCCTGGGCTGGTGAGGATGATTGCTATTTGTGTGGAGTCAACCATCGAGCACCTGGACAAGCTGCAGGAAGTCAGGACGGAGCTGGGGAACATCGACGCGCTGAACCTCATGAGGCGGATCATGCTCGACACATCCAACAAGCTTTTCCTCGGGGTCCCTCTGGACGGTACTGACACCTGCAGGTTTATGCCTTAACACAGGGCTGAAGTGCATGGCCAAGGAGAACTCATGGATATCACTCAGCAGTTTTGTCTCAAAAACCAGAGCGAGAACAGACCCTTGTATCACCGTATAATTAATAAAAATGGATTTATTATCATGCTAGTTATAAAAGAGTTTTATATGACCAAAAGTATACACTAGCTTGTGTGTATACTTGTATATATACCCACCTTCATGAATTGTGCCACTTAAAGAGTTTTTCATGCACCAATTTGCTACAATTCCAATATTATATTATATTCATGCAAGAGTCTGAAATCTTTCTGCCAAACTAAATGATTGCTCTGAAAAATTAACCTAAAAATTCCTGTCTTCTGCAATTTGTCCAGCCTCAAAGCCTGTGACAGAGATAATACTGTCGGGATGTCTAAATTGCCCTAAATTGTTCTGCTTCTGCTCTCCTGTGGGAGAGCCTTTGGCTCTGGCTGGCACACCTCTGTGTCCTTGCAGCAAGCTACCAGGAGTTTCTGCAAAGGTCTGGCCCTTTTTCACACCCTGGTACAAACATTACCTACCAGCTGCTCACCAAATTCCCACCAACTTAGAGGAGTAGGGAGCACGACCTTATCATTCATTTTTTCTGAAGGATTTATCTCACCTGACTATCGACAATTCTTTTTTTTCGTTTTCAGAAAACGCCATCGTGCTTAAGATTCAAAACTACTTCGATGCCTGGCAAGCACTTTTATTAAAGCCTGACATATTTTTTAAGATTTCTTGGCTGTGCAAGAAGTACGAAGACGCAGTGTGAGTATCAACAGCTCTACAAAGCCTTTGTGTGAGGTTCTTTCTTTCTATGAAGGAGCTTTTCCCTTTCCTCTGCCTTTCAGAAACTCAGCTGTGGCACTTGCAAAGGTGGCTGCTCAAGTCCCCTGCCTGCAGAGCCAAGACAGAAGCAGATTTGTCACTGGTGGTACAAGTACCTGAATTCCTGGGCCACTTTAAAGCCTTTGTCCATCCAGTCCCAATTTATTCACCAAAATATTGGTTCATGCACACTCAAATGTGAAACTGCACTGAGATCCCTGGTTCATTTGCTTTGTAGTTTTATTATGGCTCTGATTACTGCTTTATCTACGGGCCAGTTATTACCAGAAAGCCCCTGCAAGCAAATATTGATATTTCAAAAGCAGCCCCATGAAAAGGGACTTAATAATAGGTTTTTACTGCAAAGTGAAAAAGATGAAGGTTTCTGGACTTAAAGCAATGCAAAGAACCACCCACAGGGTAGGAAGACATCTAATATTCTTCTGATAAACTTTGCAAAGAAAGGACCACTTGCTACTTCCAGTGCATAAAACATTTATAAATACTGAGATCTTTATGGGGATTGAAGATTTAAAAGCACTTACCCTACAAACACAGTCAAATTATCTATCTCCATGGTAAAAAACACATTTGAAAAGCCTGAGGATTTCATTCAAAAGCTTTTCAAAATACATTTTTAGAAGAACTGCCTTCAAGTCTGTAATTAACTGAAAATCTCCCCAAAATTTATAACAACTTCTGAAAATTGCTGTTTCCACCACTGAAATACGAACTATTGACACAGTATTACTATTTAAATATGAAAAAATTATATAAACTCTACCTCCAAGAAACAATTTTTCTAACACTTGTCTACATTTTTCTTAAAACCATCCCTTACATTCTCCAAATTCATTTTACTCATTGATAAAACACAAGGTAAAAACCAAATTCTTTGGAAATGGTGACAAATCTTTAAAAACTCTATTCTTTAATAGTGTCTATAGACACCCTTCTTTCCTTTTCAGTCTGTTCTATAAAAGGAGATTAGGATTTCATTCCAGACTGATGAGCAATTAGTTAAGAAGAATAAGAAAACACAGCTTGCCATAGTAGTGCTGCTTCTGCAGAGAGCCATGTAACCATTCTTAGGAATACTGAATTTCTACCACTCTTAGCTGCTTTTCTTGGTGTGTCTCTGTATTTCCAGTCGTACCCAAGTGCAGATATTTATCAATGTGTTGGATTCCATCTGTTTTCAGCAAGGATCTTAAAGGAGCAATGGAAATCTTAATAGAACAGAAACGACAGAAGCTTTCCACTGTCGAAAAGCTGGATGAACACATGGATTTTGCATCCCAGTTGATTTTCGCACAGGTATTGGGAATTTACCCCAAATATGGCTAAGTTGGATTTTTCTGGCATTCTCCTGAACGCAGGCTTTGCAATTTAAATGTCATGTGCCTCTCCAAAAGGCACATCACCATGAAGGATGCTGAGTGGTTGGTGCTGGGGAGTCCCTGGCAGTGGCTCAGACAGGAATACTTGTGTTTCAGGCTCAGGTGCTTTTCGTATCTATTTCATGGCTTAAACAACATCCCCAAAATCCTTGCATCTATCCCTGAAGTGTCCTTCAGTCCGTCCCTAATCTCTGTGTTCTATTTAATGCGTTGCCTTTTGTTTGCAAAGGTTTCAAAGGCTGTATAAATCCTGTCTTGCAGAATCTCTGGCAGCTCACAAACTCTGTGAGGAAATGCAATAAACTAACAAGAATCTGAGCTAAGAACACACATTCCTGGTTTTCCTTGAGACAGTACACACCCATCACAACATGAGCTTTCTGTTTCTCTCTGAAAGACAGAAAAATAAAAGCTATTTAGCATAAGATAGACTGTCAAGAAATCGTGCAGTCTGTAGGCATCAGAGGTCAGCAATTAGTATTTTCTCCAAAATTTCCTGTGTTTTATTTTTCAGAACAGAGGGGACCTGACTGCTGAGAACGTGAACCAGTGTGTGCTGGAGATGATGATCGCTGCTCCTGACACCCTGTCTGTGACTCTCTTCTTCATGCTGATCCTGATTGCAGAGCACCCCACAGTGGAGGAGGAGATGATGAGAGAAATTGAAACTGTTGTGGGTAAGTGGGAGCTGCAAAGTCAGTGATGTGGGAATACAGTTTTGCTTCAGCAGGGATCTAATTCCATTTAGCTACACCTGCAAATTTTAAGCCTTTTCTCCTAACTGAATTGTTTGCTGTAAAACATATTAACTATTATTTTATGTAAAAAAACTAAATTAGAGAGCAAATGAAAAAAAAAAAACAAAACCAAAAGATGTGCAATTTGTAAAATGAAATAGGAACCATCAGAAGTGATAATCTATTAGAAAGAATGTGGTATAATCTCCCCTCAGCAACCACAGTGCAAATCAGCATTCACCTCACGTTTCATTGAAATTCTTTTCATTTACCTTGAAATAGCAATGGGGGCACTTGTTTCAAATACTTCTAATCACCAGTATTTCTCTGTGATAAAATACAGAACTTAGAGAAGTTTCACTACGACTGTAGAGAGGAAAGACTAGACAAAATTAAAATTATATTCTGCTGTCATCCATTTTGATCTCAAATTGGCCTCCTCCGAGTACTAATTACTAACTATTCAAAGAACAATCAAGATATTCCAAATTTGTATTCTCCCCCTTCTCTAGACCTCATCCAAAGCCTGACACTGAACCAATATAGAAACTAATTTCATCCACTCTTATTTAAGATTTACTTCTGCTCTGTTAAACACTGGAAAACGTATCACAGGTCTTCCACTCTTTTTCTGAGGTACTTTTAACAATCCTCATTTTACTGTCCCCAAAGGAGCACTCACTTGGTGGCTTGTGTATTCAATTGTCACCCTATTCCTTCCTGAATGTGTCATCCTATTCCTTCCTGAAGCCTTACCCCCCAAGGCAGCAGGACGCTGTCTTTTCCCTAAGGGAATGCCCAGGCAGGGTGGCACGCTGCCTTTTCCCTGGCAGAGCCAGCACAGCAGCAGGGAGCCCCCGAGCTCTGCAGGGCTTGGAAGCAGCAGAGGGGCTCCCAGCACAGCACAGGCTCTGCTGCTGGACCTTTCTCATCCCAGCTGGAAGTGTCAGGCCCCAGCAGGGCCTGGGTGGACACCCAGCCAAACCCAGCCCAGGGAGATGTAATGTCCCTGCAGAGCTATCTCCCACCTGCAGCCCACGCCCAGATCCCCTCTGCTCGCAGCTCTTGGAAGATTTATTCGTTGTGCCTTGTTGCTCTCTCGTGCAAAAGCCAGGGAAAGACTCCCAGAGTTCAGTTGCTGACAAGACTCAGTGTGTAATGAAGAAGGTGGGAAGATTGTTAATTAATAAACCAGGGTTTATGCTGGTGAACAAGATCCCAGATTTCCTCACTGAGTTAGGCTACATTTGACTCCTTGGAAGCTCTTGGATCCTTCCTACAACCTCAGAACCTGAGACTCTTCCCAAAATGCTCTGATATTTGTACAGCTTTATGAAGCTATTAAATCCCTACCCAACTCATGTCCTCACCATCTGCTTTGCTCCCCAAGGGGACAGAGACATTCAGAGCGATGACATGCCGCACTTAAAGATCGTGGAGAATTTTATCTATGAGAGCATGAGGTACCAGCCAGTGGTGGACCTGATCATGAGGAAAGCGTTGCAGGACGATGTCATTGACGGCTACCCCGTGAAAAAGGGCACAAACATCATCCTCAATATCGGCCGCATGCACAAGCTCGAGTTCTTCCCAAAGCCAAACGAGTTTTCTCTTGAAAATTTCGAGAAAAATGTAAGTTTTCCATCTTGTTCCTTACAGAAATTTGGATGTTATTTATTGCTAATGTCTTTTCCTCTTACTTTGCTCAAGAACTTTGTGACCATAGGACCGTTTTCCCTCTAAGTGCCCAGTTAGCTGTGCAACCTGTTTATTACTGTTATTATTATTATTAGAGCTGGGCAGATATTTTCCTGTCAAGCTGCCTTTTAAGTAAAAAATAATTTTATTATAGAAAAAAGTTTTCCCAGACATAATAATTTTGATTAAAAATCTGATTAAACTTGTCAGACACACGTGGTTGCCATTATATCCCCTGACACTGGGCAAAATAAAGAGGATTTAGGGGGCTCTTTAGGACAGCAGCAGGCAACACAGAGCTGAGGCTGCCTGAGGATTCTCTGGAGAGGGGAAGCAGTGCAGTAACTTCTGAGAGAATGACGATCTAGTACCCATATTATTTTAATTTTTTTTTTAAGTTATTATTCCTAAATAAAAATATTTTATAGACCACAATGAAAATTCTAACTAACTTCATACTGGAGGTGTTGAGTAATTAAGCTCCCGTTCAGCACTGGATTTCAATTGAAGTTACATTCTAACTACCAGAAGAACTTTAATCAAAAGCAATGTCTGAATATTTTTCCTGATTGTAATCCCCTACTATTCAAATCATCCTCCAGATTATTTGCTTAAACCTCTGCTCTTCTGATTACTGATGAAACAATTGGTTTTGTGAAACTGTATTTGTTCAGCAATAATAATCTGGAGAGATAAAAACTGAACTGATATGTGTGCAGCTGCACACACAAACATCCACAGCAGCAACTTCAGCTTTGAAGAATTAAACAGCCTCATTTGATACTCATCAGTATCAAAATGGACTCATCAGTAAAAACTCCTGAAGAAATAGCTAGGAAAAAAAGGAACAAGAGATACAAGTGTTCAAGTCAGAAAAACACCTTTGAGGTTTACCTATTTCTTATGAAAAAGGCTAAAGGTGCCATGCCTACCACACACAAAAATGAGCATTAATCCACCTGGTTAATATTTCTAAACTGCTGTTTGGTTACCCAGAGCAAACTCTGCCCACGGCATTAAAAACAACAGCTCAAAAAAAAAAGTCTTGGTAGAACATTCAAGAAGAGAGTAAGTGATGAAGTCTGTTGGAATTACAATTCACTGCGAATAAATTCCGTTCTGCCACCCGTTATTTACATTCCAAGTATTTCTCTCAGAAATGGATCTCTCGCTTAATTTACGAGTACATTTTGCTACTAAAAATATTTCCCCTTGACCAAATATTTAACCACACATTTTCTATCTGACTCGATGCATTCTCTTTGCCGCATAATTATTCTGGCAGGCACAATTTTCCTCCAGTTCTCCAAGAGAATAGCAACCCACAGCATTATTTATGATAGGATGCCATTGTTAGAATCTAAACATTTTCCCCTTTTCCCAGGCTGTACATTTGCCATTGTGCTGTACTGCCAGCTGCTGTACTTGCTCTGTGTTACAAACACTTGTATTTACATATCACTTTTCAAAAACAGCTCAGTCTATTTGAAAAAAAAAAAAAAATAGAGAGAAAACACTTCTGTCAGCCTGAAAATAAGATAAAGGGACACTTTTTTCCAAATGATTTGATATGAATCAAACTTTTCTACTCTTTTCTTCTTAATTAGAAAATCAGAACATAGGTAATATCTCACTTTTTTAAAAGGAAGTTACAAATATGAAGAAAAGTAATTAATTTTTAACCAGCCTTTCTTTTTAACTGATCTATTCAATGGCAATAAAAGGAGCAGAAACTGGCTGTTCACTCTTCAGTAGTCCTGGGAATCCTGCATTTTGTATTTCAGCTGACAGGACAGCAGACAATTTTATAAATGTTACCTCTCTATTAGCTAGCAAAATTTTTAACATTTAATTTCATGACAAATGAGTTCTCAGAAACATTAGCTTTATCATTACAGATGGAATAGGTGTATGGCTTAGTGATTATCTCTACACAAGGCACCAGCCTGCATTTCAGGTATTTATGAGCTTTATAACGAACTTCTTCTGAAAAAACTTTTTAATGGACTTTAATGCCCTTGAAGAGCAGAAGCTTCGCCCCATTTCACAGCTTGTGGTAAAACCCCCGTAGTTGCCAGGACAAACAGACAAACGCCTGAGCAGAATTCAGCTGCTCAACAGAACAATCCCTGCTGCCACAGCGTTTCCAAAGGCCGGGCCGTGCTTCTGTCAGTGGCTGCAGCTCAGGTGGGATTTCCAGTGGGAAATGAGTAATTGCTCCTAAAAGATTACTTCCACAAGTTTTTCAGAAGATATCTACTACTGATTTCCATCATAATTTTCACTGCTTTTACAGGAGCAAAATCTGTCTCTGAGTTTATCCCTCACTTTACTCTCTGCAGGTTCCTTCACGCTATTTCCAACCGTTTGGGTTCGGCCCCCGGAGCTGTGTGGGGAAGTTTATCGCCATGGTCATGATGAAGGCAATCCTAGTGACTCTTCTGAGGAGGTGCAGGGTACAGACAATGAAAGGAAGAGGCCTGAACAA
This sequence comes from Oreocharis arfaki, assembly GCA_013398015.1. Lineage (NCBI taxonomy): Eukaryota > Metazoa > Chordata > Aves > Passeriformes > Paramythiidae > Oreocharis > Oreocharis arfaki. The sequence goes on along the minus strand of VZRR01004494.1, from coordinate 22,763 downwards.
CATCCAGAAGAACAATGACTTATCCATGCACCCCATAGAAAGGCAGCCTCTGCTGGAGATGGTTTTCACACCCAGAAGAAACACGAGCGAGAATCAGGGTGACAGGATGGATCAGCACTAAAGTTACAGAGTTTTCTCAGCCACCAAGGAATACTCACCATTCCTAGTGGAACATGTAAAGTAAAAGGTTTTGCTGCCCACAAATGGCTACAGCTTCAGGTGACAGCTTGTTCTGATGTGCAGCAGAACCATTGGAAAGACTGAAAGTACAGGACAGTCCTGCTGTAGATGATGCCGTGCTATACAATTCCTGACTACTTTTTAGAACCACAGATTTCAGATGAAGTTATGCCTTGCCTTTCAAACACTGCCGGGTCAGAGGTTTGAGGGTCAACAAAAGAACACACCTGATGTATACTTAATTTCAGGACTACACAAGTCCCTTTTCCCCCCACCTCCCCAAAGCTGGACCAAGCAGCATTTGGCTACTGCAAAAGCTCCAATTACCTGTTTTCAAAACAGCTGAATGAATAGTACTAGTTCATTTCAAGACTAAGAAACAATTTAAAATATTTAAGACATCTATAAGTTGTAAAGAAATGTTTGAACAAGAAGTCATTCAAACATTTGTCTTTACCACGTTTTGCTGTCCTAATCAACAGATACCAAAGATTTACAATATCACTGAGATTTTACCAATAGCAGTAATTTTCAGAGTACTAGGTGATAACAGCAGTTGAGACAACTGTTCTGTTTTTAAAACCCAGTGTCCTGCTGCAGGGGATCTGGAAACATCTAAGTAAAGGCAAGGCGAGAATGAGGTAATGAAGACAAAACATTGCCACCAGTATTACACGGGTGGGGTAACACTCAGCCTGCCCCACCTCCTCACCTGATTGACTGTAGAAATCTCCCACCTCACCTCTGTTTGGTGAAGAAGGTCAAATTCCCACTAAGATGCACCACATCCTTTTCTTTGGCCTGTTTTTAGTTGCTCAATCCTACTACAGGCAGCAAGATTTGGAGCTGTTTCCCACGTTCCCCCACCGCAGCAGGAGAGAGCGTCCCTCCCTGATTATCCAAACAACTCTTGTTGCTTCTCCCGTGAGAGCCCTGGGCTGTGTCCTGCTCTCAAGCATCTTGCTCCACGCCCACTGATGGAGAGAGGTTCTGTAGCTCGAGAAATGTCACAAGAGGCAAATTTTGGTGCGTAAAAGCTCAGAGCTTTGAAGTGACAAAGGAGAAAGGTTCTGAAGTGACAAGCAGATTTCTAGAAAATGTTTTCCAAGGTGTTTTGCATAGGCAGGTTTTTATTCTACCTGTAAACCAGGCTGAGCTTTATACTTAATCCTTGACAGGAAAAGGTGACAACTACCCAACATTTCTGTTCAGAATCGACCCATCTGGAAATCTGCACAGCCTGGACACTGAGATCTCTGCTAGCCTCATGAGGAGCTGCTAGCTCGGTCAAGAAGAAAAAGATCTTCCTGGCTGAATGACAACATTCCTTGACAGACACTTTCCATTTTCATTAAGCTTGAGTTTTCATACTGTGTAACACAAAGAAAGGGATGTTCCTGAAGAAGTGCCTTGATAGAGACAACCAACCAACGTACAATAGGCTTTATATTAACCTTTTCCTTCCAAGTCATTTAAACTATAATAGAAGGCAAGAAAAAGAAGAGAGAAAAAAAAATAGAAAAATTGTGTCTTTACTTTGAAAATATAAATAATTGATTAATTAATCTATTCCTTCAGACCATTGATCTCAGGCAAAACTCCAGCAGCAAAAGATCTATCCAGCAGCACAGAAAAACTGCAGAAACCCAACGAATAATCATGTGCTCCACCCAAAGGTAATGAATTAGGCTGGGAATGGGAATATTAGGGTAATTCTCAAAACAACATAGAAACTTTCTGCAGTAATTTAAAAAAAAAAGTCAAACCTGAAGGCAGAAGAATTTATTTATTGCAGGTAGGTTACTTTTAAAACTTTCTCCATAACATTTGCATTATACCAAAAATTAGGATAGTGAAGTGCACCTGTATATACAGACAAAACTGGGCAGTTGAAGACACATAGAAGTAGGATTTAATGGTAAGGCTGGATGGTCTTTTCCAGATGAAAGGATTCTGTGTTTCTAGAACTTCTATTTTTTAAGTCACGAAGAACACAGTGGTGTCAGTCTGGGGAGTATCTAATGTAACCTCTGTTTCTACGTTCTTTGTACCCTTTAAACTAGGAAATTGTTAGAGCAGTCGGGAGAAGCAAAAACAAACAAGCCCAACCATGTTTAAAACCCATTTTTATCCATTCTGTATCATACAACACTTCAGGGTACTTCAGTGGGCAAGCATTTCTTATTTACATGAGAACTCTGAAAAGAAATCCAGTGAGGGGGTTTTTTCTTGGGAATAAACTCCTATTTTATACACAGGATGATACATATCTTTGCTTATTTCACACACAAAACCAATTTTGTAGTGATAATTTACTCTCTGATTTTCTCACCTCACAATTACAGGCCTCCTCTAAGTAAAATTTTTCACAAGCTCAAAATTAATAATTTATTATTCAAATTTTGAAGTAATTTTGTGAAATCAAATAGACGAAAAATGCATGCTGCTGCTCTGATTTCTTGAATGCATTCTATATTGTTGGATTTGTAGGCTGGAACTCCAGAAACAAGATTACCATAATTATTCTATGGACAAAATAAAGCAGTATCAGTTTTTACTCCTTGTCAGCAAGGCAACAGAGTTATTCCCCGCTGTGTTTGAAGTACATTCTTCCTGATAAGTTTTGCACAGAGCATTTCTGGTCCTCTGGTTTCTACAGTATTGGGTTTTGCCCACACTTGGGCAGCAGAGCTGTAATTAACCCGGGCTGTCAGCTCTCCCTGACTTTGTTATGGCTGTTCCTCGGTGGTCTATTTGCATGAATATTTGCACTGCCAGGTCCATTTCCCCATCCCACAATCTCACATGTGCTCAGGAGCTGGGGAAGCCACGTGGATGTGAACAGTTCCAACCTTTCCCCTGCACAGGGCAGAGCTCTGATTTTAAACAGTGTTTTCCTGCCAGGTACTGTAAAAATTCAAGAGGCTTTTTAACCCGCCCTGAGCCCACAGCCACCCATGGACTGCTCCATTAGTGCTCACTGCATCAGCACACAGCAAACTCGACTGTGTTTTATACAGCACTGTGATTATGGGCTGCTCACAGCACGTGGATGTTGCTGGAAAATAAAATAAACATCAAATAAAAGCTGTACCCGAAAGAGCTTAGAGTCATGTTTCGTCATGTTTTCCCAGTCTGAGAATCACAAGAGAGTATTAGAAAGGGCATGGGTGTGTCTGCGTGCATGAACTGATTATTAATGGAATCTGGGATGTTCTAAAATCGAAATTCCCACTGATTTTAGAGGACATATTATTGCCAAGCTATATATATATTTATTTAGGTACAACTGCTGAGGAGGATGTCTGAATGAACGTCCGGCAGGGCCCAGCAGATGGCGAATTTCTCCTGCCACATGCACGGCTCAGGTTTGGCCAAGTCCCTGCTAAAGGACGGGAACTGAGAGCCAAGAGACTCCTGATCTCACTCAGTTATCAAACACTGCTTTGGGTGGATGTGGAGCCGTTCTGGAGTCATTCAAAGTGTACAGATGGAGAGAAAACCAGCCCAAAGTGGGCAGACTTTATTGGCAATAAATTATTCCACTTATTTATTACTCCATTCATTTATCATTCCAGTTAGCGCCGGCACAGAACATTTTCCAGTATCACCTCTTGCTAAAAGTATTCTCCCAGTCTTGTTGAGTGGAATCTTTCTCTATTACCTGGCATCAAGACCAGCAGAGCCTTACTTGGTAGGGCTCAAAATGATTTCTGAGAAACTGCAGGGCTTTGCTGGTATTTTAGGTATAATTCAACCAACCTAGCAATTAATCTGATGTATTGATACCAACGCACTCTCTCTCAATATGATACCTTAATACAATGTTTTCCCTGTTGCTGGCTTAATTTAATTTAGTGCCTCTGTGGCATTATTCCGTGGTCCAGAGTAGAACAGCAGCCACGAAGGAAACATCATGGTCTTTGAAGTTAGATTTTCGAGTACTGCAGGTCCCAACACCTCATGCAGCCTCACCACACTTCTACAGAAGGTACCAACTTATCAGCCCAAGAACTGAGCAGATCTTCATAATAACTCTTTATTCTTTAAACAATCGCTGGTCAAAATCAAGCCAGAAGCAAAATAGGATTTATTTGGCACAATTAGCACAACTCCATTAAACTACCTGATTAGAGCTGAAATGCCTCCCACTGGATTTCAATCATTTAATTCCCCTTTAATTTTAGAAGGGCTGATTAGCATTTCACTCAATGCCTTATAAACTTACCCTTACCTTGTAATGATATGTAGATGCAGTTGAATTTCATTCTCCATTTAGCAGCCAGTGAAAGACTCTTGGCAAATAACTATAGATCAAAATAACTATACTCAAAAACCACACCTTCCAACACCTATATACATATTTGTACTTATGGTCATCTCTTTTTAATTCCAACAAATGTTGGAAGATATTTTTCAGTGTTAAACAATAGTTCAAGAGAGACATGAGAAGAGTATAAATCAGTATTATTATAATATTAAGTATGGTGCTAACTGCATTAAGAAAATTGCCACTTACTGCCATTTCAGAAAGCACATAATTAAATTTTGCAAAAGAATTCAGTCCAGCTACTGGGTGAATACTAAAGCAGCTGCAAATGGATCCTTGTCTGTCTGATGTGAAATGTTTTCAAATGGAATATCACCAGCTCAGATGTATAAACACAAATGAACTGTATGCATTGTCTTCCTTCTAATGAGAAGGACAATGCAAAGAAGATAAATTCATTCCACAGAAATGTTAGCAATCCATTGTATTACTTCACCTAAAGATCTCAAAGCATGTTATGAGTATCAACTAAGCCTTTGAAATGAGGCTGATTTGACAAACTCCTGCCTCAAGAAAAGGTTACAGAAAAAAACCCCAGTAATTGTGTAGCTCTGGACCTAATTGTTTGTGGGCCCCTTCACCCAGGCAAGGCTTGGTCAAAACCCCAAGACATCAGGAACACAACCCATTTTAAATGCCTTTTCTTAGGTGCCAGGATCTATTTGAGTCTGCATCGATGAGGATGGCATGAGTAAATAAGATTATGTGCACAGCAAACATCTGCCTGCATAAATCATGTGATTGACAGCTCAGCCAAAGGCTGTAGGGCAGGAACTACCACGGGCAGGACTTTGGCTCCAGCCTCCAGTAAGACTCAGGGACTCAAGAAGGTTTCAGATTAAAGGAAAATGGGGAGGTGAGGCAGCTCTTGCTGTAAATGTGGCTCCAGGGAACCTGCAGGTGAGGATGATGAGATCACTCCCAGGAATAACACCTCCCTGCCACACTGGGGACACAATGCCCTGCCGTGACACCCCACCTAGGAAGGAACAGCCTTGGGACCCTACACATGATCAAGATGAAGGAACACTTCAAGAAAGATCTATACATCTTGTTAAAACGTGCCAGTTGTGGTTTATTATTGCTTTCTTATCCTTATTAACAAGGTTACCAGTAAATTATCGGCCCTGTGCTGTGTGTTTCCCTTTGTTGCAGGCAAATACCCCACTTAAAATAACAAGTGCAAGAACCTCGAATTTTGGTTGGCTGTTTTTTTAACAGCTACTTAAAATTACATCACAGGATGACAGCTCCCCATTTTCAGCTCCAGCTACGCGCTACAGCTCTGTCACAACAGCGGCACGTCACCTGGCAAACACAAAAGTCTGTGGAAATTCTCTTAAATTAGTCTCTTATCACTAATCATTTCTGAAAACGCCATGGAAACTGTGACACGACTCCACAAAGGACGAATTGTTTTGGAGAACTGCATCCTAGAGGGTTAAAGGTTTTCATGCAGCACTCTAGTACAAAACTGGCAGGGGCTGGTGAGGTTTGGGATCGACAGGATGAGGAAGGTTTTGCAGGTGACACCAAAAAGTTGCACTCCCTAGTGAGCATTCTCTGCTGGGCTCTGGCTGTGCTCTTTGGATACTGTGCTCAAAAAGCCCTGTGGAAGAACTCGAGTTTCAGACAGCCAAGGCTCTGAAATTTGCTAAAACTGCCAACAGGAGAATCCAAGTACAGGTATTTGTAAAAAAAAACAAAAATAAACCCCAAACCCTCCACCGTACCAACCCACAGCCCACCGTATCTCCTGATCATGTGTGCAGGATTGGCAAGAAGGAACGGTGCCTTATAAACTCATCAATTACTGAAAACCCAATATTGCCACGTCCTTTGAAGCTGTTGAGTTATAGATCACGAATTTTTGGGCAGATTCAAGCATAATATTGGACCTACCTAAATTTCAAAATACTTTCGAAACTTTCTGTTCAAGCCTGCTAACAACAGGTACCTGTTTCCACGTTGATTTTTTATAATTAAATCAAGTTCCCACATCTCCCCCGAGAATCCAAGGAGTTCTCCTCAGAACAGAGAGCAGGAACACAACATGAATAGAGCAAGAGGAAATTAAAGCAGTCCAAAACATCACTTCAGTGTTTGGCTCCTGAAGAGGCTGATTAATTAGCATGGTGTTCCTGTGACACCACAGTCTTTCAAACAAAATACCACAGACTGGGCTTGAATCAGAGCAAAAACCCTCAGTGAATATTCCTGCAGTGGAGCCTCTGCAAATCCAATGACTATTTATATATTGGTCCACAGTTTGAAAAGTTAAAAAATAAACTGAAGTGTGACATTTATTCACCGAGCCTTTGGAGAACTTACAATGTGTGGGTTACAGGGGTTCATTTCAGTATTCTGAGCTAGTCTAATGAAATGTCATGAAAAGCTGGTGAGATTTACAAGTGTAAGTGTTATGATTGCTCCTGAAAGCAAGGAAAATTTAATCCTAATCATATTTTAGAATTAATAGCAAAGACCTCACGTTCTTCTAACTGATCAGCAATAAACAGCAGAATCCATGCACAGCACAAATCCTAGGCTGACTTCCTTCAGCCTGTCCCCTGAGATACCCTATAGTTTACCTCATCTGCAGAGCTTTGCCACTATGATTTTTCAGTCTTTTAATTCTGAGATATTAAGGTAGCACTTTGTGCCACAATCTGGTTTTGTGCCTGCAAAATCTGTTGAGATCCTGAATTGCCTTGGAGAAACAAAGCACTCGTATCTGATATCATCAAATCCATTTCCAGTGGATAGAAAAGAAAAAAAATTAAACCTTTTCAACTCTTGGAGATTTAACTTCAGGTTACATTCAGTGACAGATTTTCACACGTTCCTGTAGTCGCTTACATCTGTATTAATTTCTGTATAGAAGTTAGAACACGTATCTCGGAGAACTAAGGATTTACTTAACACCTCTTGAGAGCCATTTCTAAAACTACCATGGGACCACAAGTATTTTCTAACCCCTCAGTAGAGTTTTGGGTGTTGCAGAACATGCAGGAGTGGATGTGAATTAGCTGTGCAAGACTACAGAGCATATGGTCTCCTGATTGCTTCAAAATAAGCACTGAGAAGTTTAACGAAGAGAAGTAATTGCCCTCCCCTTGCTAATGATGATTCTGCTGGGTTATTAAAAGACTTCTTATACATCACATCTTTTGTGTGAAACCTACCACGGAAATGGAGGAACAAGGATAGATACATGCAGAAATCAGAGAATAACCCGTTTATTGCTAATCCTATTTACTCAAAAGTAGGGATTATACAAGGGTGCATTCTTTTTGTGTGCTCTCATCCCAAAAGCTTTTGAACTTATTTAAAAGAAGAAGGGAAGAAAACTTTAAAAATATTTTCAATCCCACCAGTGTTCTAAAACACGCAGCAATATAAGAACCACTGTATCTGAGGGGAAACAAACCCACACTCCTGATTTACTGCATGTGATGGAGCCTTCTTACAAAGGCACAAATTTTGTGCTCACAGTTCATTAAACAAAAGTAAGCTCAAGACATAAACTGGACTTTCCTAATCCTGGTTGCAGGGAACATTGTATTTGTAAGAGAACTCTTCTCTCTTCCTCCCAGCTCTGGGGAATCATGCACCAGGGAGAGGAATGCCTCTGTGAACCACAAACCACAAAGACTGAAATGGGATCACTGGATCTAAACCACTGAACTTCTTGAGCAGAAGAAATTGCTTCTGTTGAGAACAAACTGGATGAACACTCGAACTCAGCTATTATCCCTTAGAAGGTGGCAGAGCACCATCTGCATGAAATACAGACATCAAGAGGCATGCTAAGACAATACACTTGTCAAACAATTTTCAGTTTAATTATCTCTCAGGAGTAAAAGTATCAGTTAATAAATCCGGACTGTAAAGTCAAGTCTACTGTGCTTTCAAAATTAAATGTACAAAAGAAGCCACATCAAGACTTTTTAAAATTAATTAGGGAATAAGCTGCCTCCAATATCTCTTCAGAATTAAATACCTTTTGAAGACAAACAACGAGAATTAAACATTTGTTGCAAACTGGCTTGCATTATTTTTTAGGTGTTATGCATTAACAGCAAAATGTTTTTGCCAAGTGGGTATATCATCTTTGGGCCTAGAGCAATGACTCACAGAAATAATTATCTTTTATTAGACTGATGCTTGTGCACAAGATAAACAGCTGATAGGCAACAGAGTTGTCCATCACAACTCCACTGTCAGGCTGTTATCAAAGAATGTCAAAGAACTGATTGTTCTGGGGGTGATTATATCAAGTCCATGCATGCATATAAAAAGTCGAACACTTTTAATTTATCCATTGGCAAAACCCCATCACTGGTCAGGACACTGAACAGCAACACTTTCTGGACAAAAAATTCCCATTCAATTTTGCACAAAAACACTGGTGAAGGAATCAAAAGGGCTCCGAACTTGTATTAAAAGATGCAATATTTTTGCCTCACATAAGGCAGATTATCTAAGACATCTTGGCTGTACCTAATTCTAAAAAAAGTAAAAGGCAATAGAAAGCCTAACCAGACTTAACCCTGCTCCCATTTTAACCAAGAGATTTTGTCAGTTCCTTCATTAAAGGTATGCTACATTTACTCTTTTGCAACAAGAAAGCCTTTTGTTCTGTCAGCTCTGCTGCAACTTTTTCTCACAATATCCGTCATACAGAAGCACATCATCCTGCAGACCTCTCCTTCACACCAGTGAAGTGCTTTTTTTTGTATTTTTATACTTAGAATTTAAATCAAATGCAGCTCTTCACTTATTTCCTCTAATTCTGCAGTGTTCAGCCTTTGGAAGAAGGTACTGAAAAAAGTGTAATTGTACCTGAACCAAAGGAGGCCTTACTCATGCAAACCCCAAATCTAATTCAAGTATTTACTCATAATTGCCCATGTCTTTTTTTTATTCATCATCAGTTTTCCAACTCTGAAATTCTGACTTCATGTCTAGAGCTGTGCATATAAGAAAAGGTTGCCAACAGCATTTTTAAAGATTTGCACTCAAACAAACAAAACCAAACCAAAGCCCCACGAAACAAAACCAAAACACCTCAACGAGTTATCAAAATCTCCACATAAAAATTGGGCTGATTGGGGCATCCTCTCTTCAGCATTGTCCTGGGATATTGCTGACCCAAGGGTTCAGAATCAAATAACGAAGATGAGATTTGGCTATTAAATACGCATCTAGATTTCTGAACTGTGAGGAAGACAAAACCCTGTAAATTTACAAAGCTACCACACAGAAAATTCACATAAAATTATTGAGAAACTGCATGCTGGGAACTTTATTCACAGTATTTCTTAACCTCCACTTGAAACATGACAAGCCAAACCTGAAATCATTTATCTAAACACCTTAAATTTCCAAGTTGGTTGGATTCAAACAGCCTCAAATGGGTACAAATTTCATGACATAACGGCTCAGGAAAAGGTGGAAGTAGCAATGTTCTGGAACTGGGATAAAGTTGCACGCCTTTTGTCGACAGAATTCACGCAATTAACAGTTGTGTTTCAGAGATTAAAGGTGAGCTCAACTCATTGGCAATTATGCAAAGAAAATGGATCAGCAAATGAAATTCTGCTACAGGACAAAAAGAAATGCACTTGTTGAGGTATTTTTATCAGTTTCTATTTTTGGTGTGTTCCTATTTTCCTCTTTGTTCGATAATGAAGGGGAGGGGTTGTAGGCACCCAAGCTTGAGCCCCCACATGCAGAACAAAGTTTCCATTGCTGTGCATTATCAAACTGGGTGTTAATTTCTTCCAATTTTATCTCAACTTTGCCACGGGACATCTGTTCTTGTGTGCTGTGTTACATTATTAACACTTTCCACACTCTGTTACAAGAACTCGGGCAACAATTTCGAAAGGATGCTCCTGCTCCAACTTGAGAATTCTAGAATGTGCTTTGTGAAAATTAAAATGCCAGCACAGCTCTCTCGTTGTGGTAGCAGCTGAACATCCATTTCTGAGTTGAGGATGCAAGAAGAAACCAGATGTGGTGCGATACGCACTGCATGACAAACTTCGGTACTCAACGGCCCATGCTGCACCGCACACGGAGGAGACACTTCCTCCTGCTAAGGCCTCGGAATTCCTGAGCAATGCAGCTCCAAGTCACTCCAGTTTCTTCTTAAGAGTGAAAACCCAACTGCAGTACACTCTCCTGCAGCAAAATCAGCCCCATTTTTTGTCAATTTTTAGTGGAAGGGAGGTTTTCCAAGGGGAGAATCAATCGTCCAGACTCCTTTTCCTCTCCAACCTAAATGAACTGAAGTTCATGTAATTAAGACTAAGCCCAAATTTGTCTGAATCGTCAAAATTAGCACTGCAAAGAACAACCTCATGGTTTAATTCATCAGACAGCATTAAGTTAGAGTTGGATGTCAATTTTTAATAAAGTTACTTTTCATCAAAAAAGTCATTTGCCTAATCTCATCATGCTCAGGACTGCAGCACTATTTGAGAAAAGGGAAACAGAAATCCCAAAACACTGTTTATTTAAAGCTGTTCCTCTGTTGCCAAAAGTTTAAAGTCTTCAGCCTAAAGAGCATTTTCATGTAGGTTTCACAGCTAAAAAAAGGACAGTGCAGAAAGGCTTCCAGACCAACATGGGTTGCTCTAAAACATAAATCTGGGAAAACAACGGAAAAAACCATTTGGACCAGATTCCTAAATGTAATCATAAAATTATAAATTATTTTCACTGATGACATCTGGAATAATTGCATTGGTAGCTGAAACAGCACACACATTCCTTACTGTAATACTCACAGTATTGTCAGCTTCAACTGACAAAATCAGTAAGAGTCTAACTCGATTTAATTTACTTTATCAGTGAACACTTCTGTATTGCCTCTTACTGAAACAGTTTGATTTTAGTGGTTGCCACTTAAAAGCCTGGAAAGTTTTGAAAGACTTCTTTTATGCTAAAAAAAAAAAAAACCAAAAAACAAAAAAAAAGAAACCCCACTGCTATGAGAAAAATACGCGGTGCCAAGAGTTAACATTTCCACTCAGAGACCCTCATCCTGACAAGGAACTACTCAGATAGATATGCCTTTAATTTTGCCAGCCTGCCAATGACCCAGCTGTGCTGTAATGGCAGCACAATGGTGGGGGAGTGACGTCTCCACCACAATAAGCAGCTAAAACAGAGACGATTCCTTTACGAACCAAAACGAACATTTTGTCAGCTGTTGCTGTAACACACAACTGCTGAAAATAGGGTGTCACAAATAATGATAAATATTCATTAGGGCATCATTACGAGGCTGTGAGGAACACGGCTCAAGCAGAGCTGCCACTGCTGCCTTAACGAGTCACTGTCCCTCCTCTCGAGATGCCGAACTCCCAGAGCTGACGGCGAGCAGAGACTTTCCCCAAACATCAGCAGGAAACTTGGATGTTTGGGATTTCACGGCAGACTCTCAGTGCCTCGCAGGAGAGAGCTTTTAAGGAGAAACAAAAGGAGAAGAGAGTCCACAGGCAGATGGTAGGCAGCCGGGGAAAAGTCACGCTGTGTTGGCTGACCTGCTAAAAAGCAACAGAGGGAGATGATCCAGCAAACCCATTGTGGAACAGACAAGGGGAAAACTTGGGGGGCCATCACAAACAGCTTGCTTCTGCTGCTGGTGCCCCTATTCCCTGAAGTGCAGGGGATCAGAATGAAGTAGAACTTGGCAAAGAATACACGACACCATACCAAGACCCCTTGGCACAGCTGCCTCTTCCCTTTCTGCTCTTGTGGCTCCCTGGGTTGCCACAGCTTCCATCAGGTTTTGTACTGAAACAGCTTCAGCCGTTCAAGGAGTAGGCAGGTAACAAAATAAAGACACAAGAGAAAATCTCAGGTTGAACACACCGTAAACAGAGGGATTACTGTATCAACAATATTGAATCCATTTGACCAGGTGCAGCAAGGTTCTTGAGAAGTTCCAGAACAACATCTGCACTCAGTTATAGGAGAGCTGCCACTTCTGTGTGTATTTATGTACTTACACTGCTCCTGCAGCCTCCTAACCTGTCATTAACACACCATTGCAAGATACTGAGACTGGCAGCTCTGTTTCTGTTAGGGACCTTGGAGTTTTCAGGGTGCTAGAAAGAAATTCATTCAACATTCCCCCCCTTTATGTTTATGGGACATAAACTCACACACATATGTATTTATGTCCTGGCTTTGTAATGATTGCCTGATTTCCACATGCCATTGCCATCCACAAAGGCTTAAAAGTCACAACTCGAGCAAAGCATAGGTATGACAAAAAAAGATAGCTCAAATAATTATGACAGGGTCCGTCTTTTGAAGCGCGGGTTCCCGCTTTGTGAGAGATCGGAAGCATCGAAAGTGCAGCAGGTTTTTCGCAGTCAGAGGGCGCCTGCCCGGCAGAGCCGGGCGAGGAGGGCTGTGAGCAGCGGGTCCAGCTCTCCATCCGCCGGCTGCGCCGGGAGCGGGCGGCTCCCGAGGCACCGGCACGGACCCGGAGCGCGGCCGGCGGAACTCAGCCCCGTTAGCGGCCAGGTCACCTTTTTCACGCTTTGTTCACGGAGATTCTGTCACCTGACAGATTATGCAAATTACAGAATCTAATATTTATTCTATACAAATTCTCATTTATAAATGAAACAAACCGAAAAAAAATCCCGCCACGCTGGAAAGTCGAACAGACTATTTCATCTCTTTACCAGCCAAGACCTAAATCACCACCAAAACTTTCTTTCCCTAATTTTTGCATAAACATTCTTCATTTTATTCTAATTGATCACTGCTTATCAAATAGTCTGGCAAGATAAGAAAACGAGAATGATTACTCCGACAACATGAAATTCATAAAAGGCATACTTCTCTTAAAAATCTTTACCCACAAAATCACTTTAGCAATAGCACATAAAAACCAACAGAAAACAGGGTAGGGGAAATTCCTCCATTAACTCAAGTGGATCACAGAGAAGGGAGTGAAGAACTGAGGGCCAAAAATCCAGATCGCTGCCTGGGACAGGAGATTGAATTTTTAACAGTCAAATATCCGAGACATAAAAATCTCAGGATTGTTCCAGGAAATGAGCATATTACATTCCTCACTGAGCCCTTGAACTTCACCCATCTAAGCGCACAGGAAAGAAGAGAATTTCTTCATAAATCAGAAATAAGAGAAAGAGTGAATAAAGGCTGAGTCATCACAAGCAAAACTTCAGCTTCCACCTACACCTCTCACACATGCACACACACACAGAAGATGAACAGCATTGTTTATGAACACTGACACCCCTTAATATCAGATGAGTCACAATACAAGGTATTTCAGGATTCATTTTATCACAGCATGTTAGGGGGATACAAAAAAATGGACTGCTTAAATCCAACCCACACAGGCTTTGTCCGGTGCTGTGTAAGATTGCCTTTTCATGCAGTGTTTTTCAATATCAACAGCTTCTCACTTGAACTGTTTAAAGTCCATTTCTGACACTGAGGCTGTTATCCCAAACTAGGTTTGGCTGGTGGTCAGTGTGATACCATGTGCTTTGTAGCGATAATTGTAGATATCCTTGTCCTTCCTACATTTATTTTCATTTCTACCTCTTAGCTGTATGCCTAACTTAAAAAATTGTACAAGTTACATAATCAACCAAGTAAGGATTTCCTCTCCTAACAGTTCCAGTAGATCTATTTAGCTGCAACTGTACCCCAGCTGTGGGTATTTGACTCAGTCCTCATTCCTACTGTATGATGCTCTGAGATGACAGCAAGAGCACAGGCTCCTTGCCTCCTTCAGTGCTAAACTTTGCTTACTAGACCTCTTAAGCTGCCAGAACTCATCAGAAGAATGCTGTCCTTCAGTAAAAACATGAGTAGCCATGCTCAGATAAGATATATTTTCTCCAGGATGATATTAGCTACTACTTTAAGGTTCTTCTCTCTAATTTTTCAGTAGGCTTCATGGCACCTGGTTGACTCTAAGGAGGCTCTGAAAGCTCTGTTAGGGTTATGTGGTCTCGTTTAACAAGAATGGTGCTTGCTGGGCATGATTTCTTGTCAGTTATGGGGGTTCAATCAGGGCTCATAGTCCGTAAAAATGGTGGGAAACGTATTTCTTTAATCTAAGGAAGGAGCACGCTTGCTTCAGTACCCCAACGATCTCCCGCAGCATTTCAGTTCTCTGGCTTCAGGATGACTTTCTGTGCTTCTTCAGACTTTTGTTATTACACCTGCTGCAGCCACTGATCTGCCCTTGGGCTTGTGCTCTCAAAATGAGTCTCTGCAGTGACTCAGCTGCTCCCTGGAGCTGTTGGTGGGAGCTGAGTGGTGTTACACAACCCACCCGTGGACACTGCCACAAACCTGTTCCTTCCCTTGGGCTCTCGGTAAGGAGCTGGGCCTCTCAGCCCTGCACAGGGAGGGTTTGGATTCTCACATTCCACAACACCCAGTGCTGTCTCCTCCTCGGGTTCTGCACCACGTGCTGCTGATCTGATCATCCCACCCCAGCACCCTTCACACCAGCACTCCTTTTCCCTGCCAGTCTCCCATCCTTTGCGGTGCTCAGTGCTTCCTGGGAGATGCTGAGCCTCCACTTCCACCTGCTTGTCTGAAAATGGGAAATGCTGGGCCTCGCCCCTGGCTCGATCTTTACTCGCCATTCTTTCCAAATACACCAGACATTGCAATTCTAATGTGACAAAAGCCATGGTAGAAGCACTTGTTAAAGTAGTGGCTGGGTTATCATCTTTGCCTCTAAATTGATTTCAGATAATGGATCTGATTCTCTCCTACCTACAATTACTGGTTTAATACTTTAATTTTTATATGTATTTTACAGGTTCATAGCAAACCAGGAGAGAACATGCCCTGCTGACAGGTGTTGTATCCTCTGAGGTTTGGCTGGTTAACACCCTGAGATGCCTTCCAACCTGGACTATTCTATGATCCCAAGAACATTTTTGCAGCCTGATTGGCAGCCATACACACCACACTAGTTAAATGCAGCACCACTGCATTATGCATTGCATAATCTTGTTTTTTCCAGCTCCTTTTCTCTGCACATCTTTCACCAATGAAGCACTGGAAGAGCAAAGAGTCCATCATGCAGTGAAAGCAAGCTGAGACTTCAAGCACTGCAATGTTAAGTCTCCCCACAGCAGCTCTGCCCCAAACTCCCACTCTCCATTCTAGGTCCTTGACATGGAGCAGTGATGAGAGTCAGAAATTCAAGGTATTTTCTCCTTTCTTCAGGAAGCAGATTAGTATTTCTTTTTCCTGAAGGAGCACGAACAATAACCCTGATCCCTCACACAAACAGCTGCAGCAGCAGGGAAACAGCTGGACATGGCACTATAGTGCTGAGGTTTAGTTGCAAGGTGGTGTTTGGCCAAAGGCTGGACTCAGTCTTGGAGGTCTTTTCCAACCTTAATGATTTTGTGATTCTGTGCTGGAAATAGGTAGAATTCAGATGAAATTGTTGAGTAGACATTATTAGGAAGACACATCCCACAGTACCGATGCCTGCAATATCAAAAGTAGATGGTCTTCTGTCTTAGCTGCAAAGAGGACCCAAGATCTACAATCCAAAAGTTTAGTTATACAAAATAAAGGCTTGGATCTTATCTAAAGACAAATCTGCATTGCCCACATGGAATTCAAGTCCTTCATATATTGTATTTATGGGTACTCTGAGCCCCTCAGTGAGCATAAGAGAAATAATTCACCTGGAAGTGGCCTGGACAGCAAGTTCTGAAATAATTTTATTCCCTTTAGTGGGGTCCTTGTAGGACTACATGTACTCTAATTGCCTATGTTACATGTTCCCAAGACTACCCATAAAATGCAATTTTATTCCTGGGTTGATGATATTCAGTTATTTATAGATAGGTGGGCAGCAGAGCGCTTTGTGCCATGCTATTAGAAATGGCCATGAGGCAGTGCCCACACGCTGTCAGATGAAGATGATGTTTCCATGCTGTTCCAAAAACCCCATCGAGCTCTACAGAAACCACAAATGAGCACATCAACATTCTGCCACTTGAGCATTCTCATCCATTTGTGGACGGTAGTGAATTGCTCCACAAAATATTGATTCCTGCCTCGATGATTGCCTCTCAGAGGTCACGATTCCCTTCAGACCAAAGGATGCTGCACTTCACAGCAGAAACTCTACCCCAAGCCCAATCCCAGCTGCTGCATCACCCTTTCAGTCACAGCTGTTCCACTCCTGGCCTGAAATCCTCACCATTGATTCTGCCACCTTGCCAATGTGCAGGTATTTCTCGTGGCTGCAAAGTCAGAGTCACAGCAGCAAGCAGAGGGAGGCACCCAGACCTAGCCAAGCTGCAGAACACTGAATGCTTTAAGACTTCTGATAATATCCAATTTATTACATTTCTGCACAAGATGTGCAGCTCTGTGGATCTCAGCATGTGCCTTCTGTGAGAGAGCGTGACCGACCTGTTCTAACAGATCAGGACGCACGGGCATCATCACGAGGTGAATAAACAACAGCTCTCCAAACTCAACCTAATTCGAAATGTTAGGGAGGTTGGGTTTTGTGTGTTGAAGAATAAAGCTGCACAGAAATAACCGCAGAGAGAACACATTTTCCAGGCTACAGAAGCGCGTAACAAACATCATGACTATGAAAAAAAGTGGATGCTTGCATAAAGAACAGGATTAGAGAAGTTAATTAATTAACTGATGCTACCCATAAACGTTCTGGAAAGACACCGCAGTATAGGTCCTCCATGGTCTCCTAGCAACAAAATTTTCTCTGCTTTCTCAGAGTATGGTGAAGTTGTGGAATCCTCCTACACACGATTTGAAATCAGGGATGAAAACAAGGATGACCCATCTTCCAGACTAGAAGCAGAAAACTGCCTCAGAGCATCCTGAAACACAGCTCAGTAACGAGCACTGCTGGCTCAACTGAGTGTAATTTGCATATTAGGCATGGTCAAAGGCTTAAGTGCAGCCATCAGGTAATCAACCCTTGCACTGAAGGGCATAACTCAATAACACGTGGAAATTATGGAATGTGGCATATCTGAAAATAACTTCAGTGACCACCACAAGAATTAAAAACAATTCCCAAAGAAAACGGCAGGAAGGAAAAGGTTTAGACTGGCAGTACTTTCCCTAGACAGCATCAGAAGAGGAGTAAAACAGAAGAAAATCCCCTGTTTAATCCTATATTTCACAGTGATTCCCTTGGGAAAAAATTTTTAAAGCTTATTTTCCCACCCCCAGAACAGAGAAAGCAAAAAAATTTGATTTTTGCCTTTAATATTATTAGTATCCCATCAATTTGGGAAAGTAGCTTTCATTTCTTTAATCACTTAGAAAGCAAGGTTATGAATTCAAGAGTTTTCCAATCTGCAGGTAATTGCATCTATAACTGACAAGATTTATATCTTTCTAAGCACAGGATAAATCACCGACTCACACAAAGGAAGGGTAAAGCATCTTTAAGAAAATAAACCCCAATATCACTAAAGTAGTAGGAAATGATGAAATGCCCAGGCAATCCCATTTAAAATTTAACACAGAAAGCCTTATTCTACAGGCAAAATCCTACTAAAACTGGACAGAAAAGCAACAACATCCTCACGGCCAAAAATGCGCATGAACCTTTTCGCTGTTCAATTCTCACGGGAGCCTTGTTTCTACAAGCCCAGAGGAAATGGGACAAGTCACTACTTCACTTTTTCACTCTATTTCACTCAGAATTAAAATCTCCTAAGAGCAGCTTACAAGGCATTGAGGTGATAGGGCTGAAACTCAGCCTCAGTCTTTAACTCTGGTACTCCAAACATCCCAGCACTGGCTCACACCGGCACCAGGCTGCAGTCTCAGCCTGTGACTGCTTCCTCAGCTCTTCCTTAAGAAGTCAGCACCAGAGGCAGAGCATAATTCAGCAAGATCAATGGCTAAAAATATGTCCATGCTACGGTAGGTATTGAGAACTGATGCTCTACATCTCTTACTTAAAACACAGCGGAGAGAACAGAAAATGCTGAACTCTTCCACATTTATCTTCCCAACACAGGATGTACAAGCACTGCCTACATCATGTGTCACAAAAATCCACATCTTTGAATATCTACTGGCACATGGGGAAGAATTAAAGCAACACAGATCTCTCGTGCATTATTCTAACTCTAAATCAAATAAGACTGTTTGCAGACCGCAACAGATGCATTATTGCAACTAAAATCTGCCAGCAATGCACACTAAATGTACATTTGCAATGCATGCTGATGGATTCCTGCTGGTGTCTGGAAGCCAAAGTTGCCAGCACTACAAAATTGTTGACAGAGAATCTACTGATACAAATTATTCATGTTCTGGCTGTAATGGTGCAGGGGAGTTTTCTTCATGAAATGGATACACGTGCACCACAAAGAAATTGGGAAAAAACTCTAAAATCTCCTGCAGTACATTTCATGAGTATTCAGCCTGTGGGAAGGGCTTCTGTGTTTAATACATCCAGTAGCAAGGGTGCTTGGGTATTTTTAGGGAAGAGTGTGACTGCCAAAGAGTCTCGCAAATGGTCAGATTTGGAAGTTCCCTTAACAGGTATGAAAGATACAATAAAATAAATAGTGAAACAAAATATCAGGCAACAAGTTTAGAAACAGTACATCCTAGGGTAGACAAATTTAAATGATGTTAAGGAATAATTTGTGAAGAAAAAACCTTACATTTTTACATTCAGAGCCTTACATTTTTGCATTTAGAACTGAGAGGAAGATACAATCCTACCCACTGTCTGGACAGTCTAAAAGAGACAGGTCAAACACAAAGATGGTAGTGGAGGTTCTGTTAGATCTAACAATGGAAAGAAAAGAGAGACTGTTTCCTGTTACAGGTCTGAAGGCTCCGTTTGAAGGAGGAAAAGTTTGAGTAGCAAACCAGAGGCAGCTCCCCAGGCCTTTATTCAGCAGGAATGGATAACTGAACACTTCAGGTACAGCTCCTGGGACTCAGGTGAAAGTCTGTGCTCCACATTTGACTTGAACTCACAGCTTCTCATTCCCCTCCCTCCAAAAAAGTAGAATACTACTTTCTTGATTTCACATCAGCCCTGTAGGGATAAAAGTAAGACAAAATGGAAGGGTAGCTGGGCTACTTTAGTGTCCAGAATACAATGAAGCTGTATTTGTGTGAACATGCAAGAGTGATTCGCCAAGAGAGCAGTGCAAAAGCTCGAGTCCCAAAGGCTGGCACAGGCACATCTCCAGCACTCACACAGTGAGTGGGCAGAGGAGGATTTCAGCTAAGTTCCATCTGGAATGGAGATCGAGACCAGATGCAGCTGAAATGTGAATGGAGGAGCCACACAGCGATGTGGCATCCTGTAACTGGGAATAGCTGGGGCAGTCCCAGTGTCACCAGCTCCCCTGCCACCTCATATTGCTAGAGATTCACAAATACATTAACTCAGCCTTGAGGAAAAACATTCCAGATTCTAAACACCCCAATCTTTAGGAAGGAATAAAGGAAATGGTTGCAGAGCTACAGTCACAGAGATTTTGGCTTAAAACAATAAATATATAATTGCATTATTTGTACCAAATGCAAAAAAAGAACCAAAACCATGAAATGCCAGCTTTCTCCACGTGGAGTTTCATTTAACAGGAATCTAGAAAAGTGCATATATTGCTGTTAATAAACTTTCTGTGCTTTTCTCCACACCAGTGTTGTAACGAGTGGAAACTATGAAGTTCAGAGCTCTAAGCATATGGAATTTTCCAGGTCACGTGTTAAACCAAACTCTGCGCTGGGCAGAGAACACTGAGAGGGAAAGAAGCCTGAATTCCAACCATATGTTCTGAAATGAAACAATATGCTCATTCTGTTGCAGCTGAAAACTTTTATAACTGCTTTACTGTTAGCAGCAATAAAAAGGGAAAGTAATCTCGAGGCAGCATTTGCTGTCAAGTAGCAAGTAATTACAGCAGAGTAATGAGAATCCCCAATGTACACATCACAAGCATGATGCAATACAATATTGATTAAGTAATACCATTTCCATCATTATATTTATTAGTGTGGTTATACAAGGATAAAAAAGCTGACAAGAATTAAAATAAGTGGGGTTTGGGTTTTCCTTTTAACCATTCCATGCTGAGACTTTTGTCTTTCAGAGGATCATGAAAAACAACTTTTCCTTCTCCTAACTGACACACGATCAGTAGCAGAGAAGCAGGACTGTTCGAGAGTTTAACATTTAATTCCAATTTTAGCAAAGGCTGTACACTCAGAAAAAAATAAAATCCCACACAGAAAAGAGGGTAATGCCAGTGCCCAGAACACAGCTTGGAGAGGCATCCACAGCTACATCATGTCAGCTCAGTCCATGACCCAAAACCCCCTGCAGAGGCAGCCGCCTTTGCCACTGAGGGAGCTGGAAAGGTTCTGCTGGACACGTCCCTTCAAAAAACCACTGTGTCCCTTTGCTTATCTGATTACAGCCAGTGCCATTAAAAAGTCAGAATTTGTCCAGGTTCGAAATTATCATTAGCTTCAAGCAATTAAAGGCAGTCCACAAAATTAATTAATTGCACTCAGATACAAACTTGCTCTCCTACTAAACTATGCTCATATGAGGGAGGTGGTTTAGGCTGCATTTGTGCTTGTCAAAAGCAAGCAACAACGACAACAACAAGAGACTAGAATCCTTTCAGTTCTCAGATTCTGTGCTTGAACTGCACATTCGTGCATTATTTCTGTAACTTAATATTGGGACTTTTCTGTTGCTACGTTGCTTCTGTTGCTACGTTGTTTATATCATGACTGTAGATTCCCCACATATTCTGCAGTCAGATTTTGCGTTGGCTTTTCACAACAGAATCCCAGAACCCCTTCGGTTCAGATGTTTTTCCTTACCTGACACTAATTTATGAATGAGATTATAACCAGCAGTATTTGAAATACAATTTTAAATGTAATGAAAACATCTACAAACAAAAGTCAGAATTTGTTTTCATGGAATAAAACCCGTAAGTGTCTTCACACTACGGGCTCAGGCTGTGACAGCAATGTTCCAAATTACTTAACAAGCAACTTTTCACTCCAGGGTTTGAAGGGTTTTGTGTCTAAATTGACCACAGCAATGTGTGCATTCCATGGTCAGAAAGCTTGAGGTCTTTCTCTCTTCGGGCTCAACCTGGTTTGAAGGCAGAGAAGCAACCTTAGAATGTAAGCCAGACTGGCTTCATTTTTAGTATTGCAGCATTGCACAGGAGAAGCCATCCCTGGAAAGATTTTGACAGGGCCTTTCGAGTTTAAAGAAAGACATTTTTTTTAAATCTCATGCTCTATGTCAAGAAAAGTTGTTCACACTTGTCAAGAGTGTCAGGCTTAATCTGATGCAATAGATAATTCGCTATATGCGGCCTGGAAGCAGCACCCAGACATTGCTTTTTCCAGCAGCAAGGGTGTATGGTTTTGGGGGAGAGGGTTCCAGAATAAAGGTGTCTGCGGCCTAGAGGCACAAACCTCTGGCTGGAGAGTGCAGTATGCTGCAGGTAAGTGTTGAGGGCCCTGGCTGGCTTTTAGGATGTGACATATCCATGGATCAGGTAGATCTCCAAGGCCTATTTTAGGATGGCATTTGGTTCCCAGTTAGAAAAGTACTTTTTGCTACTACTCTCCTGAGATTTTTGTGCTAGAATTCAAGTCAACTTCGGTCTGTAACAGCAAGAAAAATTAGAAAGGAATAAAAGCAAAGGGAAAGATCTGCCTAACCTCAGAGCTGAACAAGTGACCTCAACCACCTGAACTAAGCGATGGCTCACGAGTGTAGTAGCTTGCAGGACAGAACCAAAGCCTGCAGAACCCAACTTAAAAGTTTTTCAGTTCAAAACCATCTAATGACATGACCATTTACCAGATATTGCACTGTCTCCCTCAGAAGAACATACAAACNACATACAAACAAGAAGCAACAGCATTCAGACCTTCATTATTCTCCTGGGCGCTAATACCCGACAGGAACTGGCACTTCCCCACTGGCCTGCTCTGCTCTGATTTTTGAGGACACTTATCATTAAGGAGACAGAGCCGGTGAAAAGAGACAAGGCAACTGAAGCTCAGGGGCGACGTCGCCAAGAAGAGCGATGGCAAAGCCAGGCGGGAGATGCGACGGCAGCGCACAGGACTGCCGTTTCTCTATTTCTGCGCTCAGCATCCCTTCCCGAGGAGCGGCCCGGAGCCGGGCGGGGCGGCGGGGGCCGGG
>VZRR01004492.1:281456-316950 GCA_013398015.1 Oreocharis arfaki | reverse complement strand
GGCACGGGCAGCGCAAGGGCGGCGCCTGCGCACGGGCGGCGCGCGGGGTCTCGGGGGCGGGGCCGGGCCCCACCGGTGCACACGCGCCCCGCACCCGCCCCGGCCACGCCACAGCCGGTTCCGAGCTCGGCGCAGGGCCCGCGGTGTTCGGTACCTGCTCGGCACACGCCGTTCTCTGCGAGCCGGCCGCGGGCACTGTGCCATCGCCGGGGGCCGCGGGCCCGCCAGGGTGGCGTCTGGGACCGCGCTCTTTGTGCGGCGGAAGGCCCGGCCCAGCGGAAGCGGGAGCACCCGCCGCCATTTCCTAGCGCGCTCTCGCCACAGGCTCCGCNCTCGCCCGCTCGCTGCCGCCTGACCGGGACTAGGCGCTCTCCGGACAGCGGATCAGGCTCGGAGCCCTAGAACCAGCGCGGAGCCCCACTATGTGTGCGTGCGGGGAAGGGGCAGGGCGCGGGCCGGGGGCGGGAGCGGCGCCGTGTGTGTGAGGTGGCAGCGCCCGAGGCAGAGGAGGCTCAGGGAGGGCCGGGGCACAGGCCAGGGGGGCCGCCGGGCGCTCTGAGGGGGTGCGGGTGGCGGCCGTGCTGAGTAGCATCTCAAAGGGCCCATTCTGGTCTTTCCAGCAACCACAGAAGCCGAGACGGAACAGAGCCTCACCCCTAATGTGATGCTTAACACGGAGAGCAGCGAGGGATACGTGGTGAAAGTCCGGGGGCTGCCTTGGTCCTGCTCCACCGAGGAGGTGCAGAGGTTCTTCTCAGGTAAGTCGGGCTGTGGTGGATTAAGAGGAGTGGGAGAGGGGCTGGGCTCTTCTTTCACTTCTGGGTCCTCTCCAGGGACACTGTGGCAGTGGGAGTGCTGTAGTGAGCAGTTTCAGGAAACATTCAGAGAAGTTTGTAGTGCAACAGGTGCTTCAGCCAGAACCTGGTATGCAAAGCCATGCTTTGCTGCTAGCATGAGCTCAACACAAAGGGGCTTAGTCTCAGAGTTGCTGGGAGAGCCACAACTGCCTTTGCTTCTTGAGCAACCAGGAGAGAGAAGCTTCAATTTTAAAGTTCAACCTAAGGCAAGAATTTTGAAGCTAAATCAGTTTAGTTCTTGACATTGTCCCAACAGACTCTCTTGTTAAGTGTCTGTTAATGTGTGCGTCCTTCCCCAAATTATTAGCATTCTGCAGTAATAAATAGCGGTGATAAATACGTGCTTTCGGCAGTGACTGGAGCTTCTGAAGCTGCTTCAGGAATTTGGTGTATTGGACTTGGTTCTGATTTAGTTTATTACACTTAAGCTGATTGTTATTATTCCTTGTTTCATGCTAATAAGAAAGTTTCAGTTAAAAGCAGATAGTACATTCAATTTGGGGCAGAAAAGCTTTGGAAATAGCTAATTTGCAGTCATCCTTAATGTTGATCTGTAGGCTTGACTAGAAGGGTACTTTTAGTTAGCCTCTTAGTTAATTGGTCATTTTAAAGTTATAACAAGAATGCTGATGGTTTTGTTGTGTTGATGCAATTGATACTGAGTACATTTTTCTTATTAGGCTCTCTGAAACTTTCGAAGTAACACTGTTCCTGTAATAATTAACCTTATTCTGGCCTTCGTGTTTCAGATTGCAAAATTCTGAATGGGGCTTTAGGTATCCGTTTCATCTACACCAGGGAGGGCAGACCAAGTGGAGAAGCATTTGCTGAACTTGAATCAGAGGAGGATGTGAAATTGGCCCTGAAAAAAGACAGAGAAACAATGGGACACAGATATGTTGAAGGTTTGACTCAGTTGGTCTAGTAACTGACTACATTGTGTTTGTGCTTGATGGGTTTTTGGTTAATTCTTTTTTTGTCTCTTTAAAATGCATGTGAAAGAACAAATGGACTTGCATATCGTAAACTGACTAGTTTCAAGGCAAATGACTTTAAAAACTCTTGCTTATTCCAGAATGCATTAATTCTAAGTGCCTTTTACAGTTTTCAAGTCTAACAACGTTGAAATGGATTGGGTTCTGAAGCATACTGGTCCCAACAGCCCTGATACAGCTAATGATGGTTTTGTACGTCTTAGAGGACTCCCATTTGGCTGTAGTAAAGAAGAAATTGTACAGTTTTTTTCAGGTATGTGGGATAAAAGTAGTAGCTATAGCACTATTGGTTTATGCTAAAAAAACCCCAAGAAACCAAACAAGCATGGACTGCCCAGTAGTATTTCCAACACTATTATCATGGGTATTAAAAGTAAATAAACCAGTTCTTCACTAGTTTTCTGGGCTTGAGGAATCCTTTGGATCACTTCCTAAAGTACTTGATAATTAAGTAATTTAGGGAATGCCAAAAAGCTGCTTGAATTTATACTTGGTGAGACATGCTGTTCCAAGTAAGGGCTGTAGAAAAGTGTCTTGCTTTCCAAATCAAGCTGAACAGTTCAGGTGGGAGGATGCACCCCCGGTCTCATCTGGTTGGCCCTGGTCAGTGAAGGATGTAGAATACTCTCACCACTGGGCTCTGTGTGAGGAGCAGGTTCTCAGTAAGGGCCCGTGACCTCTTCCCAACATAGCATTAGTATTGAAGGAAATTCCAGAGAAAAACGACCTGCTGAACTCTACCCAAGAACAGATTTCCAGATTTGCCCCTTTCTCTTCCTATGGGGAAAAAACCCCACCAAACCCTTGATGTTACCTAGTTCAGAGTTTTTATAGATGAAGAGATAATGTCTTGTTCTGACTAATTTTACTTTTTTGCAGCTGTTTTATGTTTTACAGACTGGAATTAGACTATTAAAATGTCTAAGAATTAAATCTGATGATTGTTTAGGATTTCACTTGTTATTATTTTCAAAATACTAGGTTTCTAAATGTTTTGCTATAACAAGATATGGTTGAGTTTACTGTTTTTCTTCAAAATACGGTAGAAACATTTCCTATTTTACAATTTCAGAACTTGTTTTTTTGTTTTCTGAATTGGTGATGTGAACAAGAGCAATTTCTAAGCATATGCATTTTAAGCTGTTTTTTTCTTACATGGTGAAGTAATTCAAGCTTTGTAAGTTGTTAATGTGCTTAGTATACAAGATGTCTTTTCTATTCAGGAACTAATACTTGAAAATTACTTCATGATTTTTTTCTTAATTAAGTGTTCCTAAAAATTAAACAATGCTGAAACTTGATGTTTGCATAAGACTAATTATTTTACTTGAGTGACTTCTAGTAAAATTACTTGTTCTATATAAAGCTGTTTAACTTGCTGTGTTTGCATTTAAGTTCTCTTAAAAAGTTCGTCTTAAATACTTTCACAGAATTGACGAGGTTTGTAATGATGTGTGGAGTTCTTAACACACCCTGCATTAGATGCCTTCTCTGAGGGGCTCTCCCTGACCCTCAGAGCGTTTCTGAGCTCTGCAGGGTGGGTTAAGAACCTGAACTGAATGGTATGTGATCATGGAGCTCTTTGTTGACGTGCTTTTTTTATTCTGGTGTTCTAGAATCAGCATACCATTCACTTAAAAGTGTTTAAATTCTGGTGTTTTTAAAGCTATAAGAAAAAACTCATGACTGGGCTTGTGATGTTAATATTGCCCCCCTACTGGGGTTATTTGTCCTTGGGTTGAAGGGTTGGAAATCGTGCCAAATGGGATAACATTGCCGGTGGACTTCCAGGGGAGGAGTACGGGGGAGGCCTTCGTGCAGTTTGCTTCACAGGAAATAGCTGAAAAGGCTCTAAAGAAACACAAGGAAAGAATAGGGCACAGGTGGGGATGGATGGTTGGTTGGCTCTGTCACTTTTCTTATGGTAAACAATTAAATCCATATTCTCTCTTCTGAAAGTGTTAATATCCAAACCAAAATAGTATTTTGGTCTCTAACTTGGTGATGAGTAAAGGTATTGATTGCTATAGTGCGTGTGGCACAGACTCTTTAGATCTTCCCAAAAATACGAGATAAAATTGGGTAAAACTTAAATGTGTTTTGGAAAATGAGTAATAACAGGCATTCAAATCTATAGCTTGGAAATGACAAAGTTGAGAGACTATGGCTTTAACTTCTCAAATAGCACCAATTCTGCCTTTAGCTCTAAAGACATGCACAGTATTCTTGCTACCATAAGAAAATGTGATACTTTCTAAACTTGTTTTATAAGTTGAAATGTAACAAATTTACTTACTTGTATTAATCTTCAATGTAATAAGCATAGCTTTCAAGAAATTGTCACAAAGGGTTTTTATTCAATTTTACTTGTGACTATTTTTCATTGAAGCATGCACCTTTTGCCTACGCTGAATCACTGAAGCATAGGCTGGGTTCAGTAGTACATGCAGAGCTTTTTGTGGCATTCTGATGGGTTAAACTCTCGGTGGAGATCGGGTTTTTAACCCTCTGTTTCCGTTGCCTTGAGCAACAGTGCTGAGTTGAGTGGACGCCAGTCCCTCCTACATTCTTTGACTAACACTTTAAATTGGGGGGAGGTGGGTGGGGAATCATTATTGCTCCCCCACCCTTAAGGATGGGATACTGCGAAGTATGAGGAGCACATAAACCCTTCAGTAATTTTAATTTCTTGAAAATACCTTGATTTAAATGTAATGTAGTGCATATAATAGAATGTCATTGCCTACATAATGTAAGGAAACCTGGCTTAAAATTACTGCCAGTGTCAAGGCTATGACTAAATGGCTTGTTGTAATGTGAAGTTGTGAGGTGTTCTTGGAAGACATCAAAGACTGACTTCTCCCTGTGCAAACGCTTGTAGGTACATTGAGATCTTCAAGAGTAGTCGAGCAGAGGTGCGCACTCACTACGACCCTCCCCGCAAGCTGTTGGCCATGCAGAGACCTGGTCCGTACGACAGGCCCGGCCTGACGCGCGGATACAACAGTCTGGGTAGAGGAAGTAGCTTGGAGAGAATGAGGCGTGGAGCCTACGGGGGAGGTAAGTGCACGGAGGCCCAGGGGGCTGCTCATGTGAAAAGCAGCAACTCTTGGACCTTGGTAGTGTCTCCCCAGTTGTGTATGTGTCCTTGGCCTTAATTCTTGTAGAAGAAATGAAATGTTGTAATAGTCATTGTTTGCAGTGTGTACTGTGTATTTGGATTTTTCTGTAGTCGAAATGAAAGTTTATTTGGATCTTTGTTTAGTTGAAATGAACATGTCCAATCTGTTTCTAGGTTATGGAGGTTATGATGACTACAATGGGTATAATGATGGCTATGGGTTTGGTTCTGATAGATTTGGAAGAGGTAAGAGATCTCTAATAGGAACAGTAACTGAACTTACGACATGTCCCAAAAGAAACTAAAATACATCTGAAAGACCTAGAATGGACTCTTTTCTCCGCAGGGATGTCGGACCACCGGTACGGCGACGGATCGTCCACCTTCCAGAGCACGACCGGTCACTGCGTCCACATGCGAGGTCTGCCCTACAGAGCCACGGAGAACGACATCTACAACGTGAGTGTCACGTGCTGCTTCCCAGTGCCTGGCTTCAGGTCCCAGGGTCCTTGTGGGACATGGCAACTGTGCTGCAGTTGGAGTGTTCCTCTGGAGAACGTGGCTTGTTGTAAACCCGAACTGTTGCATTGGTGCGTTTTAATCTGTGTGACTGTTCTGTGTGTAGTTCTTCTCACCTCTGAACCCTGTAAGAGTACACATTGAAATCGGACCAGATGGCAGAGTAACCGGAGAGGCAGACGTTGAATTTGCTACTCACGAGGACGCAGTGGCTGCTATGTCCAAAGACAAAGCAAATATGCGTAAGTCCAACTGCTTGGAATAGGTGGCTTTTGGAGAGCTGACAGCAGTGCAGTATAGTGAATCTGCTGCAACTGGAATGCCAAAGATTTTACTGCAGCTTCGCTTGCAGTGAGACAGGGTGCATGGGTTTGGTGTGAAATGCTCTCATGGGAAAACTTTCTTCTTCCAGAACACAGATATGTAGAACTCTTCCTGAATTCTACAGCAGGAGGAACTGGTGGTGCCTATGGCAGTCAGATGATGGGAGCAATGGGTATGTAACAGTCTCACTGCACTTCCAAACAAGCACTTGCTGTTGAAGGAAGCTGGCTCGTTTTGTACAGCTCCTGCTTATTGTGTGCCTGGCATCAAAACTGAAATTCAACATTCTGTCTTAATCACGCAGTCAAGGAATCGGAAGGGGTAGTCCAAGATTGGAACACTAGCACGTTGCCAGGTATATAAACCTTTTGAGAATATATTTGAGTTTTAATAGGTTGAATAAACTTGTAGTGCTGTGTGTGGTGTGCCTGATGGGATGAGTGGCTTCTTGGAAGTGTGGTAGTGCAAATTCTGGGAGATGCCTGTCCTTTTTATACTCCTTCCCTATTGGGGATGCCAGAACATAGTTTGGTGATGGAGGTTGTATCTGTGGCACGTGACCTGCCATTCAAGCTGAGTCTTGGTGGTGAGGGAGAGATTTGGAATTGGGAGAAGCTGTCTTGAATTGCTTTGGCAAACTCAAAACCGTTTAAAAATCTAAAATGTGTGTTTGCAGCACAAGTGTTTAATGCCTGTTGCTGCTGTGCCTATAAGACAGATAACCTCCTGTCACCCAGCTGGGCTGGTTTCAGAGATGAAGGTGGGGTTGGTTTCTGGGGGGCTCCTTTCTTGAGGGTGCTGGGGTGGGGGTGTGTGGATACACTACTGCTTTTATAGTACTTAGTTACAAAATGTTTGAAGTTCTGATGCTGATACTGAAACTACAGAAAGGAGTGTAGGCAAGTGATGAGGTGAAGAGCGGTTGTTTAAACAGAGGTGTCTGTGTGCTAAGCCACAGCACTGCTGTGATGTGATGCACAACCAGTCTGGAACAGGAGTAAGTCTGTCAGGGCCATGTACGAATGAGTGACTCCAGTTAATGAGCTGCTGTGCTTCTGGAAGGACAGCACTCCTGTGTGAGGTCACTTAAAGCCAAGTTTAAGTCATTTGGGGTATGTTACAGTGCAGATCAGTCCTGTTTACTATAGTCCATAGAAATTGTAAAAGTAACTTCTAAAGTTCTTGTTGCTGCTTGATTGCAGGGATGTCTTTAGAAACCCCATCACTTTCCTTGAGCATGTTAAACTTCCCTTGGTGTGAGCAAGGTAGTGCCAGAGTGCAGGGGCTGTTGGTTGGGTGAGGGCTGGGTTTGTTGATGGTGAGCAGGTCTTGACCGGCAAGTTCTTAACGTTTTTACTCTTAACTTGAAAGGGAGCCAGTCCAGTTACGGTGCTCCAGGCAACCAGCAGCTGAGTGGAGGTTATGGAGGAGGATATGGAGGTCAAAGCAGCATGAGTGGCTATGGTAAGAGCATTTCTTTGCTGGTTTCCATTGAGCCAGGTGCAGCTGGCTTAACATGCCCTTCACTGGTGTTGAAGGGTTGTGTTATAACCTGGGCAGCACAGGCTCTGAAAATCGAAGATGTGGCTACTGTGAATGTTGGGGAACTGGGGGGAATTGATTCAAAGCAGCAATGGGGAGGCTGAGGGGGGGAAATGTGGAAAACTATTTTGGAAGGGGCAGGAAATGCTGGTCTCCAGACTTGCATTGCTCTGATCACTTCTTTTCTTAATCTGAAAGCTGGAGACCAGCTTTGTTTAATAAACATAGTACAAATGGGGGAGGGGGTCACGGGAGGCTGGGTCCTCCCTATTCCCCCAGAGCAGTGGTAAAGCTCTGGATTGGGAAGGGGGGTGACGCAGAGCTCGTTGAACATCCCGTAACTGACTTTGGGTACGGAGCTGTAAACTGACACTTTGCAGCGTTGGGCACGGTAGACGGTATTTACGAGGTGGCCCAGCAAGGACAGGCGTTGGGGCAAGGATGCTTCGAGTCGGCCTGAGGCAGCTGTGAACCTGCTGTCGGTTTCCCCCTCAGACCCCGGGAGCCAGGGCGCCATGAACAGCAGCTACTACAGCAGTGGGAACCGCGCATCCATGGGAGTGAACGGCATGGGCGGCATGTCCAACATGTCCAACATGAGTGGTGGCTGGGGAATGTAACCAATCGCTGACTTTTGGTCACATCTTTTTTAAAAAACAAAAAAACAAAAAACTAAGTTTAACAGTTTTGCAATACGAGCTTGTGATTTATGCTTTACTGTAAGTGAATTCAGGATTGTTTTAAAACCTTTCGGGTTCAGTATTTTTGAACATACAGAAATGAACATTCATCTAGGATGTAATAACCAAGTAAAGACTATAACTGTTAAACAATTTGGAGCGTTTCTCAAGTTAGTTTTGTTGTAGGAGTGTATTTAAGCAGTAAGCGTATTTAGGTTAAAGCTGTTTGAATTATGTTAAATGTTGCTCTTATACCATATTACATCCAACACTGTTTTGAATACATGTTGAAAGAGACATGCTTTTTTTGTAAAGAACCAATATAGGAGCTGTGTCTGAAAATCAAAGTGAACATTTGGCATGTTAGTTCTAGTTTATTTCTTTTAATATCCTGTAAGGCATGTTAAAGCTTTTTTTTTTTAAGTTAATGGGGGAAACATGTTGAGACGCAATACGGCTACTTTAGGATTTTGGTCTTGGTGTTCGTATAAAATTCTGAGGCCTTGATTTAATCTTTCATTGTATTGTGATTTCCTTTTTAGGTGTATTGCGCTAAGTGAAACTTGTTAAATAAATCTTCCTTTTAAAAACTGGAACTCACTCCTTCTTGACCTCCAGCTTCTTGTAACTACACTTGCACCCATGTCCTCTGTGACTGTTGAGCTCTTGCTATGCAGCTGCGAAAGAGACATGCTTCACTGAGCGCTGGCTCCTCACTGAGCGCTGACCCCTAGAGTGTTACTGTGACAACTGGGGGGGGGCAAAGGAAACCACTCCCACTGCTGGGGGTGTGTAGCTGTGTCTTGGTTCAAAGCACTGCATGGCTGTGCCCTGAGCAGGGGGTCTGGGCCCTAAAATTGCTGGGGGGGTGAGAGGTGATTCTGTACTTTCCTGTAGGCATCGGTGGACTCGGCAGCTTACTGCAACCATGTTTCAATAAATGCAACTTGTCAAACATCCTGCTTAAAGACGTGGTTTTGTAAGCAACTTACAGCCTTTTGAGGACTGCAACTTCCCCGAAATAATGTGGAATCTGCTTCCGTGCACTGGCTGTAGTACTTTTATTTGCCCTTGCTACTGAACCATTTGTCCTGAAGGGTTAGAGACCTGAGGCCCCTTTCTACAGTGGCGAAAATGCCCTCCTATTCTGTATTAGAGGAGCTGTAAGGGTGGAATTCTGAACACTGGGTACTGCACCCGTGGCTGTCTGCCATGAAAACCTGCTTCCTTAGGGGAATGCTGACTGAGCCCAGCTCAATCGACTTGTGGCCCTGCTGTGCCTCTGTCACAGCTGGAGGGATCTGAGCAGCCTCGGGGCAGAGTGGGTTTGCCCTGTTCCACATGGAGCCTTTGGAAGAAGCTCACTTGGGTCAAAGAGCTGCTCTGGAACCTGGGGCACTCCAGGGTAGTGTGGGTGCTGCTGGGGACACTGCTGCTGTCACCCTGCTCCTGGTGTGAAGTGACTGGCCCATGGAACACAAACTGCTTTGGGATCCCCAGTGCAGCCGAGCCCAGGCCTGGCAGAACAGGGAGCAGGTGCCCATAAACACCCCTGGGGCTGGGGCAGGGGCAGCAGCTGCTCTGCTCTGTCCCCGGTGCGGACACAGTGGGCTGGAGTCACTGTTCTCTTTTGCCTGGAAAAGGGGTGAAAGCAGTTCCAGCTGCAGAGCAGTGGCCCCATCCAGCACCTTCCAGGAGAATACCAGTGTTGGTCAGGTGTCCAAGACACGTTTCGGTACCTTCAGCTTGTTCATGGCTGAACAAGAACATTCTCTTCTAGGATCTGTGACTGGCAGGTGTTAAAAGTTAGAACTTCACTTGCTTTCAGTTTTTGCAAAAGACTTTATTGTGTAACTACTGCACTGTGGTCACAGCGACTTCCAGAACAAGTATAATGTGCAGTTTTTGACTCTGCAGTGAACTGAAGGCACATTCATTGACACTCCTTATAAAGCTCTTTCTATAGACAATTCATAAATTGACCTTTTCCTCTCTAACTTAGAGCAAATACAAAACTGTACACGAGCCAGGGAACACACAGGAGCACCTACAGTGAAGGTAAATGAAGTTCATGTACAGAGAGACAATGATGTCTACAGGGATCAAATAAATGTAGAAATGCCATATACAAATTTTAATACAAATATCTATAAAAATCAGAAAAATGAATCTTAGTTTCAAATAGAACTTTAGGGGAAATTACAGTCGATATAAGCTTCTTAATTATTCCAGTTGGAGAAACATTAGCTTGCACAATCCCTACAAATTAATTTACACTGCTCTTACAGTGGAAATTACCAGACCAGCCAGTCCAGTCTGCTGCACAGAAGACATCTGCAATTCAGAATTAAAAAAATAATGGCTACTTTCCAATGTTAAAGTGGCTCTGTCAAGGGTGGGAGAGCCTTAGGAGGAGTTAGAGGAGCACTGCTGGAGCAGCAACGTGTGACAATTATCACAGACACGGACGGGTTTTGGGTACGATGGCAGCGCGAGCTCGTTACTGGAACAAGTGTTGCAGAAGATGTCCCCGCAGTTTCTGCAGTGGTGCTACAAAAACAGAGTCAGAATGAGCACAGCTGCCTAAAAACAGCATCAGGAAGAGAGAAGTCAGGCCTTGGGAACTGTGTCCGAGTCCACTAAGTCCCTCCCAGCAGCACTTCCTCCGGCGCAGTGCCGAGCACAGGGCGCGACCCAAGCGCAGCCGGTCCCTGCGCAGCCGCCCTCCCTCCGCGGCCAGGAGCTGCACCCGCCTCGGCTCAGGGAAAGCCAGGAACGGGAGCCGGAGCGCCCCGGCCAGGCCCGCGCCCAGGGCAGCCCGCCCGGTCCGGCTCCCTGCGGCTGCCGGGTCCCCGCGCTGTCCCACACCGCGGGGCCGGGCACTGAGCAGCGCCGGCTCAGCCGGGAAGGGAGCCTGAACAAGGCCACAGCAGCTCTCCATCAACGAGAGCACATAAGCAGGGGGCAGGATTATTTTTTGGGTGGTAAATGCCAAATTATTTCCTATGTATTTATCATGCCAACAAGATTCAGAATTAAACAGGTTCAGTCTTCCCTAGCAAAGTATGCAACAGCACCACTTCTGTTTTCCATGGATTATTTAAAAATAATCCACTGAACCACACTACCTTCCTTCTCGAGATGGAGAATTCCTTTTTACATTGCTTGCAGTGTGTTGCTTCATCATCCTTCAGCCACGTATGACCCTGGAAAATTGGAATGAAACCCACACTGGAGACACAAATAAACTTTAAGGCGTTTTACCAACTTTGTTGGTATTTTTCAAAAACTACCTTTTAAAGCAGAATAACCAGGGTGAAATTTGAAGGTGTTATATGAAATTTGTATGCTTAGTCAAAATATCCATAAGATGTAGAGTACCTTTAGTGCTTTATTTACTTCTTTAATGTCTTCCATCTTCAGCTTTGATCTGGAAAAAAAAATTGTGCCCTGCATGACTTTTAATTTAGCTGTGTTTGGTCTTCCCTGCCATTCCACTGTCCAGCCACTGAACCCAAACCCCAATTCTTCAGTCAGCTCCCTGTTACCCCTCTGAACCACTCACTATCACTGGGAAACTTTGTCAACTCAGGGTTTGCCCCTTTTTCAGTATAAACAGAAGAACGTAGGAAAAGCACGGTTCCACTATAAGAACTAAACATTTCCTTTGATGTTTCCTCTCAGCCAGCTCACTCTGACAAGATCCTCCCTCACTTTGATTTCATGGCTCTTTAGTTTCCCATACATAGTAATTGCCTCCTAAAATTCTCACATCAATTGATTTTTATAAGCAGATGAGGTTTAAAATTCTTGGTATTAGTCTGATACTCCAGCTTATGTCACTTACAGGAGTTCTGTTGCCTAGAACTTACTGGCTGAGATGAAGTCCCATTTCTTGAAGAGCTTGCTCCTGCTCCTCATGGACCTTCTTCAGCTGCTGCTTTTCATCTTGCAGTTTTCTCAGTTCCTAAAAAATCAAGCACAAAATCAAGCTTTTTGTGCACTGTTTGACCTATAACCTCGATCAGTCTACCCAAACAACCCAA
Organism: Oreocharis arfaki; assembly: GCA_013398015.1. Lineage (NCBI taxonomy): Eukaryota > Metazoa > Chordata > Aves > Passeriformes > Paramythiidae > Oreocharis > Oreocharis arfaki. Next base: position 304,866 of record VZRR01004492.1, on the reverse strand, counting down.
GCAGTTCACAAGAATCAGCTCCTTTGCAAATCCCCCTATTTATAAGGCTTGATTTCTAAAATTACATCAGGAAACTACCCACGGGTTCTGCACAAACAATAGAATCATTTAACCATATTTACCAAAAAGAGGAAAATTTTCAGGCTTTGAACATCTTTGAACATAGCTAGAACATGGCAGCCCTGTGCCAACACAGGAGCACACAGACAGACATAGGTGTACAATTGTGTCCTCTAAAACTGCTCCATGCATGGCACCAAATCCTCTTCAGGTTAACAAGAATGCTCATGCTTAAAAAATAAATCACATTCAGCTGTTCTGAATGCTTGAAACTGTGCATACCTTTTTCAGTCCTTCCATCTGTTGCAATTCTGTTTTAAGCAGAGAGGTTGCATCTTTCTCTTGGTGCAGTTCTTTTTGCAAAGTTTGTCTCTGTTCCTTTTCGGATTTTAACTCCTTTTCCAGAGCTGAGCTATTTAAAAATAATTCATTCTAAAAAAACCCTATAGCAGAAGAATATCCTATAGCACTTAAGGATAGCAACAGTGTAAGAACTAGAAATCTTGTCCAAAAGAGGGCAAAACTAGAGTGGTGTTCTGGGAAAGGAAAGAACAGGCAGCAGACGTCAAAAATGTTAACACAGTTAACATCTAACATATGTTAACATTTTCAGGTCACAGAAAACGAACAGCAATGAAGAAGAAACAACCAACCAAAAGACCCCCAAAGAAACCAATCCCCGTGAGTAAATATTTCACTACCTGTTTTTAAACTGTTGAGTTTAAAAGGGACACCCTACCCTGAAGTCTGAACAGTGAAAGAAGCTTCTTTTATCTGTATTAGAAATCTTTAGAGGATTGACATTCCCTAAGGACACACCCACAAGTCCTTTCAAGAATCCCAATCCTTTTGGATGACAGTCAGTTCTATGCTCAGCTAACAAGCATGACCATACCTATCTCCTGATTTATTACAAAAGCAATTGAAAGCTCCATTGCTAGTTGGAATGGGCAGATTTTTGCTGCCACTCTGTGCTCTAAATTGGATGTTGTGGAAAAAAACATGTCAAAATCCTGATGCTAACTGTGCACTGTACAGAAGTGCTGTGCTTCCCTGGGTCCTGCATACATCTGTCAACGCTGAAGCTGACAGAATTTCAAACCTACCCCTCTTTAGACCTGAGCATAAAAGGAGTAGAAAACACTTCTTAAAGAAATGGCAAAGGGAAGGAAAACACCTGCTCAGGTTAAATACCATTTGCTGTCCAGCTGGGCCATCTGCTGCCGACACGAGTCGAGCCTCTCAGCCAGCTCCTGCTTCATCTTATTGCATCGTTCCTCTGCTGCCTGCCTGGCCTTCTCTGCCTGCTGCAGCCTAGACAGGAAGGAACACAGACATTTGTTTCTAATTCACTCCTTCCCTGCACCCTCTCACCCTCTTCTTTAAGAGTTACCACGGAGAACTTTATAAAAGCTTGAACTGAAAATGCTAGTGGAGAAAAAAAAAGACTTTCGAAAGCAGTTGTTTCTGAAAAAAACCCAAAACCAAAGTCACACCTGTTCTTAAAGTGAAGTGTACATGTTTTTCAACAGCCTGCTTATGGAAAGAGCTATGGTTTTCCAGTGTGTCAGTTATGGGCATGTTTGCCTGGGAAGAGATGACAGCAGGTGCACAGGGATGAAGAGGAGAAAGTAAAAAAGCTCATGCTGGCACACAGGCCCAAATGGCTATGGGGCATATGGGAGGTCATCCAGTAAAGATTTATACTGGAAATTTTTACTGACTTCAGTGTTGACTTTCTGATGTTGCAATTATTACCTCTCTTCCATTTGTTTCATAGAGGACATCATCTCATTTGTTTTTCCTTCAAAAGAGGATATTGCTTCTGTTTTCTGTTGCAACGAACACTCTGCGTTCTGTAGGAAATAGTGAACAGTGTTTAAAGTCTGCCACCAGACAAAGAATGTTCAGCTTGCTAAAGGCCATGCCTGGCTCTGACTGGAATGTGCAAACAAAATGCTGATAATGCCAGAGCAGACATTGCTCCAGTTGTTTTGTTACAACCTCAGAAAAAACCCAAACCACCTTAACTAAGTTTTGACCTATGAGATCAGCTACAAGCCAAAAATGTTCTCTTCAGAAAATGCTTGAAGAAATAAAACCAGATTAAATTGACAGGAGAAGAATATCAATGATGATTTGAATGTAACAATTGCACTCAGTGGGCATGGAACCACTAAGCAAAAAAAAAAAACCCAAATAAATACTGCTTTCAAAAGCAAAGGCACACTTCAGCACTGGGGCTTCACTGACTGTTGTCTTGCAAGTGCCTGGGAAGGAGGCAAAGACCTGAGTAAAGTCTGAACAGGCATCAGGAAATAGGCCATAAAAATTGAGAGAAATCCCCTCTGGATTTCTGGCATCAGGTGGTGGGAGAGAAAGGCTAGCTGAACTCTTACTTCATGCATAGAGAGGCTAGGTAAAGTTTTATTTCATTAATGGAAACAAGCTCTGTATATTTTGTGTGAGCAGTACTACTCCGTTACTACTACTACTCCACTACTCTATGCCCTTTTAGAAATGCCCATCATACAGTTTCGTCCAGTTGAAAAAAATGATGTAAAACCACAACCCAGCCAAACAAGAGAAACCCCACAGAAACCGTCCCCAGCCCTCTATACACACCTGAGATTTGTGAAACATCTGCAAGTTAATGGCCTTCACTTCTTCTAACTGTTGGCGAAGTGCAACTAAAGTGTCTTGTTTTTCATGAGTGTCTTTTTCCAGAAGTTTCATGGCAATTTCCATTTCTGTTTTCATTCCAATTTGTAGCTCCAGCTCTTTCTCTAGTTCCTTACAAAGAGATTTCCTAGTTACTGCTACGTAGCCATATGTTGGGGATAAAACCCAGATAACCCCATACACAAACTGTGTCTCTGCTGTAATAATGCCAGTGGTTTCTTAAAAAGAGTCCTTTTATTTCCAATATTCCAAAAGCCCCAATTACCAGAACCTTACAGACACTGTTAACGACCAAGGCCCAGCATCTTGCTTGCAATTGCACAATGAATTCCAAACAGCTGCAAAAGGTGCGTAGCTGTCATCTTGTATTTGTAATGTTCCAGTAGGCTGAATCCTGTGTCTTTCACTTCACTTTCTATAGTTAAGTTTCCTTACCAGCCTGATTTTTTTTTCTTCTTTCAACTGCTTCCAAACATCACTGTACATTTCATCAAGACCCTGGCGTGACTGCTTGTAAGTATCCAATTCTACTTTTGTATCCTCTTTTGTTATCTACAAGAAACATCAGTTACATAAGATCACAAAGTATTGAAAGTATCCCTTTAATTCTTGAGTGTAACACAGTATTTCAATGTGCTATTTCAAGTAAGAGCCTACTGTTTTACAAGCAATGACCTGGCAAACATTAATAAGCTGAAATTTCAAAGATATGGTAATGATAAAAATACTTTAATACTTTATACTTTTTACTTTAATACTTCTAATACTTCGAATCCGTTCTTCCTTCTGCAAGTGTATTTTTGGGTGTGTAGTAGAGAACAGTAAAATCTAATGCCTGAGCATACAACACCCAAACCCAGTGACCTGCATAGCAATGTGCTTGAATGTGCTGAGCATTCCAGTTCACAGTGGGTTCGAGAGAACTCACTACAGCTGATCAAAAGAGATCACTTATTTTAAGGATGCTCATCATCTCTAGACAGATGTCCCACCTCTACACTTTTTTCACTCCGCTCACGAATTAATTCATTCTGTTGTTTTAGCTGCTGCTGCTCTTCCTGAAGGGATCCAATTCGGTCGGTAGCTGCTGCAAGCTGTATGAAGAGAAAAGATCTATATTTAATCACTGTGCAACCATGCAGCATCTGGAGCAATTCTGAAGTCAGTAGCTCAGTCTCTGCAGCAGCTGACTGCTTACTTCCCCCTTTTGTTCTCCCCAGGAGCTGCCTGACCCTTCTGCAGCTGTACCCACTGTCAGCCAAAATTAATGTACCCCAATGAACAACCAATATTTGTTCAACAACTTCTGCTTCACACCCTCATCAATTATTCTTAAATATTAACTGAACAAGGAAATGCACTGTAGTGTAAAAGGCTAATATCCACCCTGGATCTGTGGTATGGACCAAGAGTCACACCAACCCATGCCAACCCATGCCAGTCCATCCAGTCCCCACATCCCACCAGTATCTACTCAAATATTTTAGGTGTAAGGTACAGTCTTAGGGAGTTTTGTCTCTGATGGCAAAGAGCTGTGAGAATTATTTAACAGACCAGAAACAAACCTCTTCCTGGAGTTTTGAATTGGTCTTTTCTAAACAGTCTATTTTGTTCTGGAGATCTGCAACTGTGCAACTGCAGCAAGGAAGAGAGATGCATAAAAACAATAAATGAAATGTCGATGTTTAACTTTTACTCCTATCCTCCAACAGTATTTTTACAGTCTTGCATTTGTTAACAATGAAGTACTTTGGTGAACTGGGAAAAAACCTTGAGGAAGGACAACTGTCCCTCTTAAGCACTGAGAGGACCACGCCCTTCTGCTGGCAGTCCTGCTCTGTCTTAGCTTTTGCAGTCTTAACACCTCTCCTGCTCAAGAGGGTAAGAGAGACCTGCTCCTCTCATAGAGCAGCCTGTGGGGGAAGAGTAGAGACTCTTCGTCCAAGGAATGAATTTCCAGATGCATTTGAAAAAAATAGCTCCAAAATGTTCTGTTAATCAGTCTCAAAAAAATAAACTATTACACACTTGCTTTCTGCATTGCATGTGCCCGCAGAAGAGTAAGACTACAAAATGAAAGTAAGATTTTTGGAAGTAATCAGAAAAGGCATTTCAATATCAAACCAAAAGACTGATTGCAAAGACATTCAAAGTCATGCTGGATAAGCTAAACAGGACAACTGTTTGTATATGAGAACAGGTGAAAACCTCACCTTAGATGTCGGTTCAGTTCTTCCACATAATGCTTCTGGTCAAGGACAGCTGTAATCCCCCCATCTCTAGTTATAAAAGTGAGAGTTTATTGACTGAGAAGAAACTCCTTCATTCTAAAGTGCTATTTTGTACTAGGGCTTTCAGCATAGATCTGCAAACAGAGCTAAAATCTTATATCCTTTCCTTATAAAAATACTTGTGCCTGAGCTGGATCAGAAGCACCAGGGAAGTGAAGCAGCTCCTTGGTTGCGTCTTAGCAGCTCCACAGTGAAGTGCTCTGAAGTGACAGAAGCACATAAAATATGAAGATCACTTCATTTGCTACAGGTCTTAGAAGACCTTAGAAGACCTGATCCAATGCTTCTAACTGCAGTCTCAAATCTAATATTTCACTTAAAATTACATTTTCTCATCCATAACTGATCTCTCCCTCAAAGACAGCCACTTAGTTGAGAGGGTTTCTGAAACTGTGCTTAGAAACAAAGCAGTGAGTTAGCAATGGGTGACTTGGCAAATCATCTCTTCTAAAACCAAATAAAACCACAATATAATATTTTGTGTACTTTTAATTCGGTCCCAGCTCAAGACTCAAACTCACCAAATTATTGTTAAAACTACCACAAATTCAGTCTCTGAATTGTTTAGGTAACAAAATCTCGTTTGGGTTCTCCTTTTTGGATGATTAAGAGTTTGAGATCTCCACCACTCCCATCCTCCCACTGACTGTCTGACAGGTTTGTTCTACAAAAACTGTAATGACTTAGAATTATTAATTCACCATACATACTGTTTGCCATCACTGTCCTGTGTTTCCTTAAGGTACAAGGAAAAATCAATCACTCCAACCTGAAAATTATATTTAAGATATTAACACACCTTCACAGTGCAATTATACAAAGAAGCAGACATTATTGTAAAATTGGAAAATGATAAAAAAATGAAGTTTAGATTTAGGGAGACAAATAATACCTATATTCTTCCCAGCTGATGCAAACATGCAAGCTAGTATTTGTCATAAAAACATCAAAGTAACCATATTATGTGTGACCAGTTTCCTGGCAGTTATTAGTTTTGACAGTATTTCCATAAACTGCTACTTATGTACTTTCTTTTGATTCACTGAGGGAAACTCAACAAGCTCCAACACAGGCCATGCTGGAAAGAAATCTGGAGCCATCTCAATAAAGTATTTATAGACGTACTTAATTCTACTAGAATCTTATACCAACTGATCCTATTTAAGCTTTAATCTTCACCTGGGAATCCAAGTCTTCTCCTTTCAAGCAGAGGTTTGCATCAATAACATTCAGTCCAACCAGCAGACCCACAATAACAGCTCCTTCCTCCTCCATCATCAAAGCATCAGGTTCATAAAATTCACTGGAAGGGACAGTATAAGGCATCACTGCACATCAAACAATTATAATGGCACTTCCATCACTGAAATCATATAAACAATAATGCAGCCTTTACAAAACTCAGCTGAGCTCTCACTAATTTATTGCATAAAGCAGAAGATTTAGAACTCTCTCAGAAAATACTCTGCCAGTTCCTCTGTAGATTCACTGCAAAAATAATTAACCACTTGCTCCTCTGCAGGCTGCAAGAACAAGCTTAAACAGGTCAATTAATGACTCTCCCTGGAGCCGCAGGAGGTGTCAGAGATTCAGGAATACAATGGAATTCAGGAACATATATCTGTGCTGTTACCTTAACAGATGCTTATGGTCCAGGAGCACTTTGAGATAATCTGCCAGTTTCTTCTGCATGAGTGCTAGATACAGCCAAGCCCTCCCTCTGCCCACAGCAGTCCTAAAATGAAAAGTTTGGGGGTTTTTTGAAAAACCAAGGTGTTTTATTAGCTGGATTTGTGCAATTCAAAACTCTCACTTTACAAAGTGAGGGGAAGGACATTATTTACTAAACAACAACAACAACAACAACAACAACAACAACAACAACAAATCTCTGGGGAAATGAACTGTTGTCTCCAGAACACAAGAGCATCTAAGTTTATCCAATTCTTCAAGGAAAGTATATTGTAAAGTCTTCCTAATTTGAAAAACTATATATAGTCTACTACCACCATAACCCAACCATTGATACACCCTAGCATTAAAATCAAGTCTATTTCAACCATCCTGAGTTACTCAAACCAAATACTATCAGCACAGGCACAAAATGACATAAAATCATGAAAGTGGGGGAAAGAAGAAGAAAAAAATACCTGTGAAGACTTTAGTTATTTTTAGCAAGGTTATAAAAGTTTCCAAATGCTGTTTTTAATCTGATAGCATTGTTTGAGTCAGAAACTCTGAATATTTTGAGATATCCTCCTTATCTCTTGGAGAGGTCAATGCCTCCTACATGACCTATTTTTTTTCTTGGGTAACAAGAGCTCGTTATGGAAGCCAAGAAACTACATGAAGGATTCCTTTTCCCAGTAGTATGAACAAAATGCATCATCCCCAACAATCAACTTACTTCAACTCTGGCAGATTTTTAACACTAGTTGCTATATCTGATGCTTCAGGACAAAGTTTTTCCACTAGCTCCAAAGGACCAAAAAACGATTTATTCTGTCCAATAAAAGTCTTCTTCACTAAAGGGAGCATACAGAGACATTTGTGAGGAAAAATGACAGGCTTCCAATTCCAGAATTTAAGACAAATTTTACTTTGTTACCTTGACTTACCAGCTTATACCATGTCTGTGGTAAGGGGGCACTAAAAACACTCTGACAGTTCAGGAGGTACAAAATACAGGGTGTACAAGGGTAACCACATAGTTGTATCTGTAATACTGATTAGCACTGTATGTTTATAGAATTAATAATGCCATTCAGAAGCCAAGCTGGAGCCACAGCAGGACATGACAGAGACTCCTTGACCTGCCTCTCAGCCTGGCAGCCAGTGCCCACCTTTGAGCCCGTGCTTGAGACAGTGCTCCAGCACCACGAAGAACTGCTGCAGTGGTGGGAAGTCGGAGTCCAGGGTCCGGCCCAGGCTCAGGGCTGACTGGATGAGGATTTTGATGCTGAGCTTCATCATGTTCATGAGGTTGGCACGCTCCTCCATGGTGTGACACCGTGTATCTGGGGGCACACGGGTGGGGAAAGGAAAGCTGCTTTACAATCACAGAATCAATTAGGTTGGAAAAGACCTCTGAGACCACAGAGTCCAATGCATGATCAAACTAGGCCAGGCTGCTGAGTACCACTGTTTTTCTTTAAACAGCTCCAGGGACAGTGACTCTACCACCTTCCCAGGCAGCCCAGTCCAATGTATAACAACCCTTTCTGTGAAGAAATACTTCCTAATTTCCAACCTAAACCTCCCCTGCTGCAGTTTAAGATCACATCCTCTCTTCTTATCACTGGTTGCCTGGGAGAAGAGACCGATCCCCACCTGGCTACAGCCTCCTGTCAGGGGCTTGTAGAGAGTGATAAGGTCACCCCTGAGCCTCCTTTTCTCTGGACTAAATACCCCCAGATTCCTCAGCCGCTCGTTATAGGACTTGCCCTTCTCTGGGCTCGCTCCAGCCCCTCAATGTCGTTCCTGCATGGATGGGCCCCGAACTGGTCACAGCACTCGAGGTATGGCCTCCCCTGGGCCGAGTACCTGGGGAGAATCTGCACGGAGGCGCTGCGCAGCTTTTAGAGACCCCTCGCCGAGGTGCCCCCGCTGGGCCTCCATCCTGCGGTGGGGGCGAGCTGGGTAAACCCCCCCTCAGTGCCGCGCCCAGCCCCCGCGGGAACACGGCCCCAGCCCCCGGCCCGCGGGGTCCCTACCTGAGCGGCGGGGCCGGGCCGGGGGGACCCGCGGGGCCGAGGGACCCCGGCCCGCCGCGTTACCACGGCGACAGCGCGCGCGGAGGGGGCGGGGGCGGGCCGGCCGCCATCTTAGAGCAGTGTGAGGGGCGCGGGGCGGGCTCGTGCCGGCCGGGGCGTGTTGCAAAATGTGGAGTATGTACAGATTTACTTAAGAAAGGATGTTCTTCGATCTTTGTACAATTTCAAGCCTAAGCAACAAGAAGGATGATTTAACCCGCGAAACATCAGCTAACGAGCAAGCTGTGACGCCCAGGCGTTACAAGGGCGAATCACTTCTCGGTACTTGAACTGCCTTGTTAAGGTTTAGGGCTGAACATGCTTCAGTGATCCCAGACCCAGCGGAGGTTAACAAAAGGATGTAGCACTCATAGTCGACTCAAAGAACGCTGAATTTATGCGCCGCAAGGACGGCCTGAAGCTGAGTCAGGGGAGGTTTAGGTTGCGATCTATAAAAGGTTCTTCACCCAGAGGGTGGTGGGACACTGGAATGGGCTCCTCATGGAAACGGTCACAGCACCAAGCCTGAGAGAGCTCAAGAAGCATTTGTCCAACACTTTCAGACACATGGTGTGACTCTTGGGGATGGTCCTGTAAAGGGCTAAGAGTTGGACTCAGTGATCCTGGTGGGTCTCTTCCAACCCAACATATTCTATGATTTTATGACATTTGGCAGAACCCCCAAGATAAGGAAGAAACTCATAAACCCATCTCAGCAACGGTGCTCAATCAACTCTGACTGGGTAGAAGGTAATTCTGGCAGGGGCAGATTGTGACCACTGACCCCAAGAAACCCACTGACCCAAAAGAACAGGTACACTGAGCATGCAGATTAATGAGCATGAGAAGTGAGGATATCATTGGCCAATAGAAGATAGAACAGTAATTACTAAGAGAACTAGGGAATTCGTAGCCAATGAACAGTAACACCTTTGTTTGCTACAACAGTGAAACAGTCGTGCTGGCTTTGTGGATTTGCCACCCAGCCCCTTTTCTGTACAAAACTGTAAATAAAATAAAATCCCTCCACTCTGTGCATGGATTGGCCTCTTGCAGACCAAGTGAAAGAACCTGTTTTGGGACAACAGGGGCAGTGGGACCAGGACCGGGAGCAGCCCCCTTGCTCTTTAAGGCACCTACAGGCTCTGACAGGAGCTGCCAACTACAGCCCACTGGCCACCAAAATCATGTTTTAAGCCACTGCTGTTTCAGTGGGACAGTCTTGCTGTCACCTGTGGGTCACACACGACCACACTCTGCAGAAACAGCACTGGCAGAAGCCCCAGCCTTGTGTCAGTCACACTCAAGATGGTTAACACTGTTTTTAAGATCGTGCAAAAGTCTCTTCGGTGTTAATTTTACCTTCCTTTATGTGAACACAATGTTAATCTAGGGTTAAAATTGAGCAAAACTCCTCCTTGTGTCAGAAGAGGGAAAACAGAGTCCTTCTAACCTAACTGACCTTAATAACTACAATACACACAAAATCCTGCCATCTCTGCAGTCTACTGTATAGTTCATTGTCGAGATACTATACACAACAGTGTATATAGTATATAATCAATATACAGTATACTATATATATACACATATATAGAGAAGGAGTATACCGTATATTGTCTCTAGCCAATGGATGCCTCAAAACTGTATATAATGTGTTGACATGAGGCTCAGGATTAAAAGCACTCTAATATCTAGAATTTTGATCTCAAAATTGTCAGGTTGTACATTACGAACAGGAAAAAAAGCTGCACAAACAGAAAATCAGTGAGTTTTTTGGGGTGTTTCAAAGCAATGCTAACCATTTTGATGGTTTTTTGAATTTGAATTTTTACTTATCAGGAATACTTTGCCTGTATGCCTTGCTCAAGATACACGTATTACCCACAAGACTCAAAAAAATAAAATACCATCAATGGAATGCTCTTTATGAACACAATTTTAAACTAAGAAGTGTCTTAATATGGGTTTGCATTAAGTTAAATAATTGCTTGAACAATATTTTTTAGACTGTTGTAAATTTACACAGTCAAGTACATCTTTTGCAAAACTGTGCAGGTTGGTACATGCAAAATAAACAGGTATTAGACACACTACCAAAGCCAAGCATCAAAGATTAGGAATCGGGTTACCCCAGTGCAAAAGATCACAGACATGATGCTGCAATCTTTAAGAATGCAGTCACACAGTTTTGTATCTTATTCAACTCAAGAGATTTGTTTCAACATCTTTTTGAAGCCACATGCCTTATCTACTGTAATTATTCAGCACACTTTGAAGTCAGAAAACACTGAAACACAAAGGAAAGCTCACAGTTCTCCAGCCCTTGGTCTTTGGGACTGCAAGTCTTTCTTGATTTGTTTTCTTTAGATTTGAAGCTTCTGGCCTCTCTGCAAGGCAGGACACAATTTCTTCAGTGGCAGACACTCATTTTAGGATGGGGTTTATGTGTTTAGAACATGTGATCAACAGATCTGAAGTAGCAGGTAGAGGTTATAAAATCTCTGGAAAAAGACGACAGCGGGGAACAAGCTCCAAGTTTTCCACAAGTGGCCTTGCAGGCCTTGGCTTATTTCTTAAAAATACCTGCTTTAAATTAAATTTATAGTGCTTCATCAAAGGTAAATAATATTGAACAGGTAGAACAGGTGCCTTAGTGCCTGTTCACATTTCATATAAAGTTATTAACAGATTTTCCATACAGAATTTTCCATAAAACTCATCAACACGTTATCCAAATCCATTGAACAATTTGGGGAGGTGGTGGTGCGTTGCCTTACCTTACAAGGAAGAAGCTGAAAGATTATGGTAAAAGTTCCATTAAGTGTGGGTGCTTCATTTCAGGTAAGAGAATATTTTATTCCCTGCCAAATGCTGTATGTTGCCTTGAATTACATCTATTCACAGCATTATTCTAAATGCCAACAGAGAAAATGGGATATTCTGCACTTTGTCAGGTTAGATCCCAGGTGCACAAGATGGGCACTCAGGAAACAAACCTGCGAGAGGTTTGGTGTCAGACTTGGAGATGCAGGAAAAGAAAAGAGTCTATTTTTTCAGGAAAATTAATCTTCAACTCTGACTACGCAACACTGAGGAATTTTCACAAAAAATGAAGAAGTCCATCAGCAGTAACATTTCCCCACGCTGTCCCAACTCAGCCCCATGGAACTTCCCTTTGAATACTCAGAACCATTAAAAACAAAAAGGTCAGCACCAAACAGAGCAAAGCTGAGCTCCAAAACAATTAAGCACCAGTCTGAGACTATAGAGTACAAGGCTCCAGGCCCAATTTCTGCTGCATTTGAATGGTTTTGGGTTTTTTCTACACGTTATGAATATTACTGAGATTTATTTTCCATATGATTCAATTAAAGCCCTTTAAATTCAGTTCTAAGAGACCTGTTCCACAAATCTGTAGGGCTGCTAGATCCACAAATGCCAACGTTGAACAAAGCAAGTCGTGGTTAAACTGAAGGCATTTTTAGTGTAGTTAAAAAGTAACTTGTAACAAATCTGTATGTTAGCTTGCTTGTCTAGTCTCTGACAGGGAAGTTACAGCGAATTCCTTCCCGAAACCAGCAGCACACGAGGCAGGATACAGAATTTTGAGAGATCCCCCCTCAGTGCAGCCAGGCTGCTGGTGAGGGCAGCTCTAAGGAGGAGAAAAGGCAGCAAATAAAACAAAAGTAAATTTCTCCAAATAGAAGAGTTCAAGTTTCTTCTGGTTATAATGCATTTCTGAAGTTCTATATCTGTGTCGCTTGTTTAATTTTACTTCAATACAAAACTGCAGCATCTCAAAAAAAAGAAATTCAAAGTAACACCCATGCACCACTGACACGACCCAGCAGCACTTACGGGAGCGAACTCATTTGCGCACCACAAAAGCGAGTTTACTAAAGAAGCGGAGCCGTACTTGTCTTTGCCGGGCTGTCACTGCTGCCGGGCTTGGACACCAGTCCCACCAGGGATGCGGACTTCAGGGCGCTGCCATAGCTCAGCGCCAAGTTTTCCGAGGCTTTCCTGGCCAGCGACAAGATCGGAGCAGACCACCTCGCTTCCTCCGGTTTCGCCTTCTCCTCGTTCCTCAGCTCGGCCGCATCAGGGAGCTGTTTTTTGTCAATAATCTCAAAGTCTTCCTCCTTTCCCGCGGCGGGCGCGGCGCGGCGCTCCCCGGCAGCCATCTTGGACGGGTCACATGACCGCAGCCAAGGGCAAGGGAGCCGCCCCCGCCCCGGGTGAGGGGTGGGAACCGGGAGGGCCCCGGGAACTGGGGCAGGCACCGGAGCCCGGCAGGAACCGGGAACGAGGGCAGGTACTGGAGCCCGGGGAGGTCCCGGGAATCAGGGCACGTCCCGGAGGCAGCGTGAAGCACCTGCTCACAGAAGCAGGGCTGCAAGACAGGCCCGGCCAGGACTGAGCACTTCGCTTGGTGTTCAGAGTTAAAGGGCGTGAAAGATGAAGAAAGAGTTTACCTTAGAACAAGTTAGGAAAGTAACAAAAAGTACAGAATGTTAACAAATTCTAACAAAAAGCAAATTTTAACAAAAAACAAAGATATCTGTGTCCCCAGACATAATTTTCAATAAAAAAATTAATATGTTTTGACATCTCAGATTTACACAGTTAAGTTGTGACAGCTTTAAGAGATCTCTATTACTCTGCCTGTGATTCAAGTCGTTGTGACTTAAAGTGGAGGATTGGTATTACAGGTGCACTGCTGCGAAAAGGGCTTGTCCTCGTCACTGACACGGAAACAACTACTCAGTAAAGCCACTTCGTTCATGTACATGGGCTGTGTTTGGCAGAAAGACCTATCGTGAAGGGGGACTGAAATCACCCCAGTATGAAAATACGATTTTGTTGTGTGCCTCAAATATTGATGTAGCCTGCTGATGTATGGCTTGTTAACTGTTTTTCCATCTAACAACTGTGCGTGCTTGAGATATGTCACTCGTTTAGTCACGAGGTAGTAGATGCTGCTTACGAGCTTTTTGTGCTATATAGAGCAAAGTCTTTGGGGTTTCGTGGTTTTTGTTCCTCTTGGTTTGTTTTTGTTTGTTTGTTTGTTTTTTGTTAAGAAATAGGAGAAGGAGGAGAAAACAGGAGAGTTGAAGGTCAATTTCCTTAGTCTTGCAGCAATATAAATCTTCAGGTCTATATATTTTTTTTTCCTCATATAAGCTACTTTATGATTGATTGTGTCTTCTTGGCTTCTTAGACACCGAGAATTTAACAACTTGCCTTACACAAAGCACACGGAAGCTCTTACATTTTTGTCGAGAATTCAGAGATCAGCAGCCTCTTATTCACCCATGATTCAGATGAGCTAAGTATAGGCTTTAAGCTACTTTTGCTAAAGGCTGCTACGGCTAAGTTCTGCTCCATCTTGTGGACTCCAGTGGTACTGGGCTGTTTGTAAGGAAATAGCTCAGCTCTGTAGGTTGCCATCTTGCAGTTGAATATATGAACTTACCTCTTGAGAGGGGTAAGACTTGATAGTGATTTTCTGCCTTTCGTTAACTACCCAATATTAGAGACAGGGCGGAGAAGGTAGTCTTGGCTAGAAGTAGAATTCTAAGCATTAAAATAATGGTTTTTTTCCAATACATCTGAAGAATAGGACATAAAAGTTCTGTGACTGAGAAAATAAGAGTTAACCAAGGCTCCTCTCTACCTCATTATGTTGCTCTCTTCAGATAACGATGCCTCAGACTCCTCTTTACAGCCTCACACTGAGCTTTTTTCTAAAAATACGAAGTGAAGCTATTACATAGTCTGTGATCATATTTTCTTACGATACCATTAAAGAAACATTTGATCATTTTATTTCAAGTGTCTGATGAGGAATGTTTATACTGTGCATAATAAATGTGCTAAAACTTTTGCTACACATGATTTAGTTGTGTTTCACTTACTACTATTTTGTCAAAATTACTTAATCAGCCACGGATTGCTTTAAATGCCCTCTGTCCTCACACTTTTTATTTTAAAGCAAGCAAGAAATCTTGTGACATTGTAAGGGAGCCCTAAGTTAAACAGATTTGTTTTGTTTACAGAGTACAATTTCCTAAGGAGTCGTTTGGGGCGGCCAAGGAGGGTGAAGTTAATACAGCTTTAAGCACATTAAATAAAAAATTAAAAAACTCAAAACCATAAGTGATGTAACTTTGGTTTTGGTTCACTGATTTATCAAGGAGGGGTGCTATGCATGAATAACGCTACTCACTTTTAGCTTTGAGATTGGGCTTGTTTTTGTCTTCTGCAGATGATGATAGTTCACCAGTGTTTTCTTTCTGCGGACCACTGGTCCAGCTCTTGCTACTCATGTGAAGATGAACAATGTTTTCTTTTGAAAGCCCATTTTGTGGCTAGTTTACATCTGCCACAAATGTCAGTTCTGTGTACTCACAAAAATACTTAAAACAGGGCTCATCGAAAAGTTAGTCTGGGGACTAAGTGACCCACTTACTACATTTTGCTTTTCCTAACCCTAGAAATCAAGGTGCTTATAAAGAAAAATTCCTTTATGAAGCTGAGATAAGGAAAGTTCAGTTCTTTTTTCATGCAGATCTTGCATGGCCTTGTTTGGTTTTACTGTCCCTCCCTCTTCTCTGTCTTATGTGACAGGATAAAAATTCACTTTAGAAATACCTAAAAAATAGTGAATTCAAAGTATAGAAAAAGATTATTCTGAAAGAATTCCAATTTAATCAGGAAATTGTACATTTAAAACAGAAGTCTGGTTAGGAAAATGGAAGATAGTTAATTTCAGAATAGGAGAAACTCAATTCTTATTTAGTGATACTTAGCAAGACAGTTTCTTTGGTTAATTCCTCTTTATCTCATATTTACTGTTTTTTTTGGACGATGTTTTAAGAAACTTGTTTTGCCATTTAACATTTCGAGTTAATCACACACTATAAATATTTTAAAACAGCGAAATGCCACTGAGTGCTAAAGGGTAAACTTTTGTGATTAGCTGTTACTTATACTTTGCATTTCTATAACTTTTTCAGTCAGCAAAACAGATTATATTACAAATGATCTAGTTGAGTTTTTGACCTTTAAAAGGCTGGCAGGAATAAATACCAAGTGTGGCTGTAGTTGGGAATAAGATAAAAACCCCCAAGCCCTGGTGTGTTATGTGTTTGACAGCATATTATAGAAGTTTTAAAGAGCAATACAAATCACAGTATTTGCTGGGATGAATTCAGTGGTTGCTGAGTAGAGCTGCATCCACAAGTCCTGAGCCACCACTTTGTGGAAGCAGGAGGCAGGAAGCTGTGCATGGACACAGTGCAGCCATCCAGAGTCACCTCCCAGTGATTGCAGCAGCGTCAGACAGCAATGAGCGGTTCCTCGTACTCTCCTCTCCCTCCCCATTCCTCAAACCACTAAAACATTCTTCTCTGTGGGTATTGGGATAAGTGAGTGCCACTTGAGGAAAAACAGTATTAGGAAATGATAACATGTTTCCTTTAGGACATCATCAAAAAAATCCCCAAACCCTCAACAATTTCCAAAGCCAAGAATAAATTCCTTCATTATAACAGTGATTAAATAATTAGAGACGACAGTTTTAGCTGTTGTTCTACCTCTAGTGCAGCTAATTAGTTAAGATACTTTCCTATCACTTCTAATCAAAAAGTGATTTAGAGAAAAACAAAAATTTCAGTTGTGTAATTGCACCTGTTTTGAGTCAAATAATTTTTTTTTTAAACCACAGCTTTATGCTTCCTGATCCTACTGCACCAGCTAGTGCCATCCTTGCAAAAACTCATTGGTACTGACAGAATCATCTGTTTGAAACTCGTTTCTGAAATCATTAGAGTCCCTAAGAGACGTGGAAATATTTATAGCTGGCCATGTGTGTCATTGTAGTAAATAAAGGAAAAAACAGTAAAATATGGAAGAGAAACTTGCATTGAGATGTTGGTACGGAATCAAAAGAACAGCAACTCACTCAGTATAAGTTGAAATCAACTAGTTAAGACCAATTACCCACCAGATATATGTTGAATGACAGGCTGAAGAAAAGTCCAGTATATTTATTGTTTACTCGGAACTATTGACTGGTTTTTAAAAAAAAAAATCTTTTAATAGGAGTATCGAGGACTGGAATGTGGAGTACCAGAAAAAAGGTAAAAACAAACACACCTGTTTTCGTGTTAGTCATTTAACATTTGTTGGCCATGTGAAAAGGGGCAGAGGCAGAGGCAGAATTTCCCAGTAGGTGACACTCTGGCACCACTTCATTCACAGAGCAGCCTCTGACGCCCAGCAAACACCACGTTGTGCAGCCACCTGAGAAGATACGGGAGAGCTCCCAAGAAAAGAAAAGAAACAAGCTGAGGTGCTCATTTGAGCGACCCCTGAAGCTGCTCTATGATAGAGGCCGTGCTAATAGAGACCTCTGGGGGGAAAGGAAGGAGTTGCTTGGCTTTTTTTACAGGAGATCCAATTTTTGCCTGTTGAATGATTGTCCAGGAATGCTCTCTAAGGGAATAATGGAATCCTACCTGTTCGTGTATCAGGGTCATTTACCGGTTCTAGAGTTTCATGTGGGATTATGAAATTATTAGTATTTTAGGAAAGATTTTTTTTTCTGTTAGTAGTTGTTACATAGTGTTCCAAGGACATAGGAAGGTTTGGATAAATGGCATCATTTGGTCCAGTCTACAGACTAAATTAGAAATCAGAGCACATCTGTTTCTCTGTTTGAATGGTTTAATTTCTAGACTTCATGACCTGTGTGGTTTTGGGTACATTTTTCGTGGGTTATCTGTTGTTGTTGGGTTTTTTGTTTTGTTTTTGTTTTGTTTCGTGGGTTTTTTTGTTTGTTTGTTTTGGTTGGTTGGTTTTTTGTGGTTTTTTCCCCTTCTTTTCCCATTTTTTTAGTTCTTTCTAGCTTGTTTTTTTTTCTTTTTTAATTCTTCCTACTATTGCATGCAGAGAGTTTTGTATCAAGCACAGTTTGGAAGGTTTTATAAAAGTGCTGTAAATGGACTCGACTGAGGGGCATAGGGTCAAAGGAATTATAAATGTGATTACAGGCTGAATCCTAGTAAGATATGAACGCAGTATCTTTGAAATGTGCTGACATTCTGCTACTTAATGCAGTTTTCAACTAATGCACATGAGAATACTTACATGTGACTTAATTAGCTGAAGAAATGTGCTCATATTGCTCTGTTAGTGTAACAGAAATTATGCAAATTGCATAAGAGAATGTTGTTAGTTATTATATCAGCCAATGAAATACATGATCTACTCCCCAGACAAGTTTAGGAAAACACCTTCATGCTGTACAAAAACACTGTAGTAATTTTAATCAGGTGTTTCAAAAGCAAATACTGGAAGTTCATAAAAAATTTACTCCATTATTTATAAACTAAAGAACATTTAGTTGCTTGCATGCAGTTCTGGTGACACTGTACTCGTGCACTTCAGGGCACAGTGTGACACAAACTGGCTCAGGTTTCTCCACGAAGAATTGAGGTCTCATGGCTGAGTCCCCTCTGTAAGGTGCAGGAAACAAAGAGTTGGAAAAGATTGTTAACAAGTAGCGTGAGAAGTGCAATTCCTGACTTTTCTGCTGCCTTTGATTTTCTATTTTTCTGATTTCTCTGTGAGTGACACTGCATACTAATTAGTAAGATATTTAGAGAGCTTAAACCAAAAGCGAAGTCAATAAATCTTTAGCCAGATTTTTCTTTGTTTTAAATAGAAACAGTTTTTTGTGGCTCTTCTTTGCTTTCCTTCCTCAGAGTGTTTTTCCTTGCAGAGCTGTAATTTAAATTTGGTATACCATACCTAGGGATAACTCCCAGACCCTTTCATTCAATAGGAATTTTTATAGCTTGAAAAAGGGAAGGAATGAACTAGGTGTTTTACAGATGTACAAAAGCACCTTAGTTAATGACAGAATCAAAGGGAAACCTGAGCTTTTGGTTAATGCAGGTGTGCAGCTCAGCTTCACCATGTCTCTGTTATTGGTTCCCCTCATATTACAGGTTAGGTTAATTTCTCATCAAGCCTTTCCAAGCTTGATGGAAGCTTGAGTGGGCAGGTTGGATATTAACAGTGAGATTGCTCAATGATCTTTCACCAGAAATCCTTTTGAAATATCTTCACTAATCTATTTGAGGGAATTAAGCATATGTAAGCATGTCACCTTTGGAAAGAGAACTGAAGAACGTAGGGCAGTATTCACTCAAGTGGTTTAAACTAGTTTAAAGGGCCACTGGAGTGCTGCTGTTCTCCTTTTTCTGCAGCTGTGTGTTCCCATTTCCTTACGTAGCACTGCTCCCCATTTGACCTCCTGACAAGCCAGTGGCAGGTGAAAGCAGCAGGAAATGCAGGCTGGAGCTCTGTAGCACCCCAAGGCGATCTGACTGCTTGCTGCCTTCTTGCCACCTCTTGCCTCTGGCTAAACCCTTCCTCAGCTCCCTTGGCCACTGGCTTGCTGAGCCATTTCAGTGCACTGAGTTAGCAGAAAACTAATACAACAAAAGTGAATAGTTTGTCTGCTGATGTAATGCACTGGAACAGCTCGTATTTTCCAAACTGTGTGTTGGGAGAGTCACTTCCTATATGGATGTCCTGTTCAACCCCCAGTTTTCTGCCTGCCCTGAGTTCTTCACAGAGGCTCCACATGGCAGATTAGCAAAACAGATGACAGAGTTACTACTGGAGTGTTTTATCTTAAATATCCTTCTTTCCATCTTTTCTCCATCATAGGGACTTCTGGCATCATACCAGCATAGGGGCAAAAAGGACCAGAAATAGAAAGAGGAATCATTGCTTTGGCAAATCCCAAGAGCTTCTAGTAACAAATGGATCAGAAACTTTGTGATTAGGAGTTGTATCTGAATCTTTAGATACAGAGAATATAGAGAAAACAAGATGTGGGTGTACACTGAAGGCTCATATGCCGAACAGCAGAACCTTTCCAGAAACATCCAAATTATTATTCTTTCCATTTTTTTTCTGTTTAGATCCTCAGTTTATACTGTTCCTGACTTACACAGTAATCTTGAATGCTGATGATATTGTCATATAGGCAGATGTAACTTCCTTCCTCAAATACTGAGAAACAGAGTAACCAAGGAACCATGACAAATTTTTCAGCTAGGAAAAAGAAATAGAAGGGTCTAATAATGCCAAATGCATTTAGTGTGCTACAGGTAGCATTGTTAGAAGTGCATACCATGGCAAATTTCTGTTGACACCTCACCGGATGTACAACAAATCTCTTTAAACTATCTGACATAATCAAGAGAATTCCTTTTTCTACAGCAGACTTTCTTAGGGGTGAACCTTAAAAGCACGCAAAGATGAAAGTTACAGAATTGTGAAAGAGCCATAATTTATAATAACTTGGGTGGCAATAAAGACGTGTAATGATGGCTTCAATGAAATAAAGTGGAGATCGTTAATCTTTTTAGGTGAAACTTGTTTAAAATTTCTAGCAGTGTGAAAGAAAAAGACCTCTAATTGAATTGCCACTTTGTGCAAGCGGGGAGGCAAAGACACCTCTGGTAGATGGCTGTGTTTTGTTAACAGAGAGTGGTAATTGGCATCCCACTGTTAAGATACAGTGTCTTGCCATCTTTCGTTTTCCTCTTTGGTTTAATAATTTCAGAAGATTTTGCACATTGCCCTGACTGCTGTTGGAAATCGTTTTAGTATTAGTAACTACTAGTATTAGAAATAGAAATAGTGTTAGTATTAGTAACTCTAGCAAAATTTTCAGGACCTCTTTTAAAAAGCAAAAAACCCCAAACGCTCATCTGAAAATGGCTCTATTGACTGAAGTGAAGAAGGAAAAATGTGAAGCCCAAATGTAGTAATAAAGGCTTAAGTTGAAGAGTTTTTTTGTTTTTCCAATGAACATAAACCAAATTTGTTTGTTTTTTAAGTACAATAAGAGCAATAATAAATCCCATCATTCTCTGCCAATTATCACTTCAGGCTTTGATCTTGTCAGAATTCATAAGCTCTCAACTCCAGTACTGCCAGGATATGTTGGTATTGATCTCCCTCGAGTCAATGCTTTATAATGGTTGAGGGCATGAGGCCACCCAAGGCACTGTGGCATAATACTGAGGCCCTGCTTTGGTCTTTAACCGTGTCAGGGTTGCCATCTGCAGTCTGTAAACATGGAAGGAAAAGATCTTTTCTTTCACTATATTATATTGGTGGGTAACCACTGCTGTCTTGGAACTCTCACAACAGGCTGACATTTCAGGTGCATCTCCAAAAGTTCCAATTATGATGGTTCTTGCTAGTCAGACATCCTCTCCCAGGACCTCAGTGTTACTTCTTAGTGTTTTCTTTCTTAAAAATCCACCACCAGTTTCAGGTGAAGGAGAAAATCTGGAGATGCTGTGGAAGAAAAAGAGTAAATGGGATTTAAAGGCTGTTGCATTGGTTGTATTTTAGTTGCAAATTGAAAAGTCATTGAGGAGTTTCATGGTGTCAGAAAAATAGTTGGCTTTGCTTTTTGGAGAAAATGTTATGTTCATATGTAAGAGAAAAACTGCTTGATTAAAAAACTTCACAGTTTACTATTAAGTGATACAGCTTTGTACTCAATAAGGAGAAGCCTTATGGCTGAGACACTGCAGGGAAACTTAGATCTTTGTTCTATTCCCAGATCTGGGGTAGTTTATTTATGTCCTGGCACTTATATTGTTTATGGTTCCAAACTTTGCCTTAGTTTTCTTTCTACAGAATGGTCACTATCTTACTTAATTTTGTCTATGTAGGCTGCAGGCTGTTCGGAACGAGGACTTCTCATTGTATTACTAAATGCATGTATCATGCCTGGCACAACCAGAGCTAATGTTGTTTTGGTAAGCAGATGTATATTTAATGCCACTGTTTTAAAAAAAATTATTGTAAAGTGCTGCTGTTGAATTGGAGTGCTTTCAGTTAAAGTTACTTTTATGTCTGGTTGTAGAGAAAATGTTTCACAGTGAAAGCTATAAATTTTCATTAACCAAAACCAACTAAATTTGCCACAGGCTTCTAACTTCAGCTCATTTATGTGTCTTTGAAAGTAAAGTATCTCAGTTATTTCTTATTTGTGGAGGCTGAACTGCTTGAGAAATTATGTAGATATGATGGATCCGAGAATAAGAAAGATGGAGGGAAGGAAAGAGCAAGATTTTGTCCTGAACTAACTGGATATGAGAGAAGATTTTGAACTAATTTGGAAGGCTAGGACTGTCGGACAACAGAGAAAAGTTCAATTTTTTTTCCTTCTATGACTGACTTATGTTTTCCCACCATTGTGCTCCTATTTCATAAAACCCAATTAAAGAAAAATCGGTTTGATTGCTAATATAGGCATGGCCACTATTTTATCATAAATCCAGATTTTTTTCAGGCTAGCCTCTACTTAGTGCAGATACAAAAAAATTAATGGAACTATGGATCTAGGTGCAAGTTAATTTTACAAAATAATTTCTGATACAGATCTCTTTTCGTTTGACTGTGACACTCTGTAGAGATTCCTAATTAGCTAACTTCTTTTTAAATTCAATTTTAGATCAGAATCAGAGCAGTCAGTTACTTGATTTCCCACTGGTGGAGAAGTGAGTAAGCAGCTCCATGGTGCTTAGTTGCCAGCTGGGGTTAAACCATGACAACTCATTATGTAAAGTTTTACTTCTAGAGCAGCTCTGAGATGCACTGAGCACAGAGTCCAAAGGGAAACAGTTTCTTTGTGCCTAAAGCATCTCTGAAATTTATGAGGTAGTGCCTAGGTCTGAACTTTGGGCCTTAATCCTCGATTCTGCCTTTTGTATTTATCTTCCTCCTTTATGTTCCCTAAGTGAGCAGAGGTGATAGTGTCATGATCACATTGCTGTCTTAACTAAAATTTGCATTGCTTTATGAAGAGGAACTTCACTGGCATTAATTAGAGATATGATCCCTGTTTTTAGAGAAGGAAACAAAAAACCAAGTGATTTTAGTTCTTGCTAATCAAAATTTCAATATCTGCTATGGATAATTGATATGAGATCCAAATCTCTGTGAAGTAAATTTAATTCATACTCATGAACAGGACAGGAGCCACAGGAAGCTGGTAAGAATTTGCTTTGAGAAGTTTCCTCAGGATAGGGACCTTCTTCATGATAATAGTTGGGAGGTTTATTGTTACTTTAATTTAAAATTCCAGAAAACTTTTCTATTTCAGGACAAATAAAATGTAACATGCATTGTTCTTAGGGATCATAGGAAGAATAGATTGAATTGGGCCTGACAATAAATCATAAGAAACAAACAAAAAAAAATCCTCAGATGTTTTCCTGCACAGGTTAATAGATGCTCATCTTTGGTATTAAGTTTTGCATTGTGTCTGAGCCAGAGCAGGGGCTCACGACCTCCAAAAGAATAATATCACTTCTCACTTCTTTTTTCTGCTTGTTTGGAGTCAACATGTTCCTTCTTTCATGTTCTTCCCTTGGCTCAGGGACTCACCTGACACCATGAGCTGATGCAGCTAAATCTGACTAAATGAGCAGAAAACTACAGCCCTCAAAAACCCCCAAATCCATCGCAAAAAAACCCAACCAACCAACCAACCAACCAACCAACCAACTAACCAAC